>LTAE01007593.1:0-22432 GCA_001647135.1 Pontederia paniculata
ATAATAATAATAATAATAATAATAATAATAATAATAATAATAATAATAATAATAATAATAATAATAATAATAATAATAGTAATAAAATAATAATAATAACTTTTAGGGTTTTTTACTCTCGAATACGTTCAATTCGGTGATGGGTCATCGTCGATCTAGGTTCAACACAGCTTGGTTCAGTAGAACGCAGGCGGTTTTTAGGTTTTCGTGATCTCTCCGCTGAAAATGCATTTCTGTCTAAAGGGAACACGACCCATGTTGGCATCAAATTTTCCTTCAATCAAGCCAGCATAGCCCCCGTCGAGGTGACACGGTTTGTGTTGTCTGCATTTAGGGTTTCATAATTCGTCCCTACCAAATGATGCAGGCCACATCTAGTTGATGTGATCCGTGTTCGTCCTTTGTTGAAGATGGTATCATCTTTTCGGTAGATCAATGCTAGTCGTGTCGAGGGGCAACGATCCATGTTGCTCGGTAGTCGGTCGAAGCTCGTCGACACCTTATTGCAATATATTTAATTTTTGAGCTTTGGGAACATGATTAAACATATATGAAAACCCTAATTATCATGATTTCTGCCATTAAATATCAATAAACCCTTGCATGATTTATCTTAATCTCATAATAAGATATTAAAAATTGGTAGAGAGATAAACCTAATCTCCTACCAACACCAAGGGTCCCCTTACATCCCTTGTTAAAGATCTTATAAATCATTCTCTCATTCTTCGTTAGGCTTCTCCTCATTCTTCTTCTGCATAGATCTCCTCTACTGCTTCTCCTACGTAATCCACTTGGTGTGAGGCTAGGAGAGAAGAGAAAATAAAGACAAATATTTTTATCTTACCTTAAGCCTCGAGGGAAGAAGGAAATATAAAGGAGAGGGAGAGGAGAGAGAGAGAGACTAGGAAGAATTTTGAGGGCTTAGGGCTTTATTTCTCCACAACATAAGGATATATATAGGGATAAGTCTAGGTTTTAGGTGGAGTTTGAAAAGAATTAAAACTTTAAATCCGAATTAACTTGGTCGTCTCTATCAATATTGTAGAACATGCCACCCGTCTGATTTAGACATGGTCAATGTTCTTCCTTTTTCTTTCCATTATAACACAACATGTGTTGAAACTAAATATGCTAAATGTTCTATTTATATATATTTTTAAATAATCAGGGTGTTACATTAGTACTTCTATTTTTTTTGAAAATTTAATGTGCAGATATGAAAGAGGTAATTTCTGTATTCCTGGATAGTGTTTACAGTTAGACCATTTATATTGATTGCATGAGGTTGTCACAAGTGGAAATCTCAAAAACAATTCCACAAGACAATGGTTTTAAGACCTTCCCAAATTTAATAAAAAAAAATTATACTCGAAGATTGATTTATTCATAATTTCTATAAATTTGCCATTCCTTTTTAAATGTTATCACAATATTTTGAAAAACAAATCTTGTAAGTTTTCGAATGTTTAATACCAATATTGTTTTCCTTCTTATAATGGTTTTGATATCCCTAAGCTAAATATAAATATAAATATAAATATATATATATATATATATTGGCAATTTTAATTTGAGTAAATAGTATTATACGATTCAATGTACAACAATAATTCTTCTACATCAAACGTTATGATCAATATTTTAAAATAAATCTTATATAGGACAAAGAGTGTGAAACACTTGAGGCTTATGATCACAGACCCACGTTTTATTGATTTATGTTCATGTTTGGTATCAACTTTTGTTTTGAAACATCCTTTATCGTTTGATAATATATTTAATACTTTGAGAACTTAATAATATTATTTTCCAAATATATTGTATTTTCTTTAACTAAATTTGTCAACTCACCGAACCAAATCGAATTGAACTAAATTGAGGTTATCGGCTACTCTCCGATCAATAATTTTAATATCGATGATGGATATTTTAGTACAATTTGTAGGATAAATTGATTGTTCAAATCGGTCAGTCGAGTGACATTTTTTTTCTCCACGTATTTATGAGAAAGGCCACAACCTCCATTAAAGATGAGGTGGTTCGGAATTAATTAGCTAGCGGTCCATAGTTGAAATGAATATGGGAAAAAATGATGGGATCAATGTATTATGTATAGATGGGAAAAACAATTTATTGTGGGTAATATTTCCTTTTTGTTTGTCAAACCAGAAACTTGCAAAACAAAAATAATAAAATTTTAAAAAATTAAGTCGAGCTCCCTTGTTTTTTTATTACAATAAAAAGAAACATCCGTGATAAAACTTTCGGTCGCAAATGAGCTAAAATCTTTCACATATAATACTTGTGATTAATTTATGAGAGAATCTAGCCCTCACAACTGATTGAGCCACTTATTTTCATTGTGAGGAAACCTAATCGTCGCAAGCTATTTATGTCATCTAAAATTGTGGATGTATTATTTTACTTCATTTATTTTTCATTGAATTTGCATTATGATTGGGACCAAAGCCCAACAATACCTAATAATAAAAAAAGATCACACATACACTATAAGTAATTCTAAGACTTTTTTTTAGAGGGAAAAATGATGATAAATCAAGTAGTTAACTAATCATCCAGGCCTTTCATTTAATCTTGGAAAGATGTAATACAAATAAGATGGTCTAGTAATTGTAGGTGACAATAGGGAACCTGACGAAATGTTCACCATCAGACCAAATTAATGCAGCTGATGCAACAGACTCATGATCCGACAGGAGACCGGAAACCACTCCAACAAAAGATTTTCTTTCGCCTAGTTTTCTAAATGATAAGAATTTCGGCTCCACTGTTACCATTATTCTTTTATCATCAGAATTGATGGTAAGAGTGTAATTTGAGATCGGCCTACCGACGTTGGTGACCGTCCTGACAAAAGATCTTTTGAATCTATTATCAGCGTTAACAAACATGGCCATCGTTGGAGTATTTAGTTCAATAGACTCTGGTTGAATCAAATCACAGGTAAAATTTTGGATCCCAATAATTATCCGCAACTCCGTGATGTTGTAACCTTCGTGACACAACAAGTAAGCATAATCTTCTGCTGTTGCGTCAAATATAAGTCCAGGAGCAGCAGCCATTACTGGGTTTATCATTCCTGCTCCATACGAAAGTTCAGCGTCATCCCGGCCGTTCGGATCCATTGGCGTAGCTGCATGGCACACAATTAATCAGCATTTGCGACCATACATCTTGATTCCTCACATATAGATATAGGTTACCTGTTGTGATAAGAGCTGACATGATTGCTGCAGGAGACCAGTTCGGATGGAGGGACTTGACGTAAGCAGCTGCTCCGGTTGCATGAGGACAAGCCATGGATGTTCCGGAGAGCATGTTGAAGTTGCTCCGCCGCATGTCGTCGGCTTCCTCTGTTTCTAAGGGCAGATTGAGAGGCCACGCTGCCAAGATAGCCACTCCAGGAGCACTGACATCAGGCTGTAAAACATGGTATCATTAGATGTACATATATTAATTAACTCACAGTTGATAATATTAGTGTAGTTTTTAATTGAATTCTTGTATAAGAGAGAAAATAAAATATATACCTTAAGTATGTTACGGCTTATGAGATTAGGCCCCCTTGATGAGAAGGAAGCAACCCTTGGAGCTGTGGAATCAGCAACTTCCTCGCTCCTTAATATTGTTGCTTCCGAGATACTGCCATGCGGGAATCACCAAACATTAAACTCCGGGTTACATTCTTCTTTTTCTGAAAAATTAAACCATATTATGAACCTACTCATTGGAGAATATGAAGTCCCTTATGATCTTTCCAGCAGAAGTGTTTACAACAGTTGTTGGGAAGTTGTGTTGGAAAGGAACGTCCAAAGATATCGAATCATCTTGTTCCACCATAACCATTCCAACCGCACCATAAATCCTCGGCGATGGGTCATAGTATCCGGTGCAGAAGACTATTTTGCCTTTGGCTGTGTCATAATCAGCTTCCACACAGTAACTGCGTTCATGAATCATGATTAAGAGTTCTGTGTAAGGTTAACCGGAAACATCAAATTAAAAAGGATGAAGCCATTAACTACCTTGGAGGAAAGGTTCCAATATCTCCCAAGTACACAATTGGTTGCTTCTTTCCCGGGTAGGTATTAATGGAAACACCCTGTTTAAAAAGAGCCAATTGTTAAAAATATGAATACAGAAGATAATAGAAAGCAAAGAACAACAACATAAGAAGAAGATAATGAGTTGAGAGGGTTAACTATTTACATCAATGATGCTTCCATTGCTCAAGGACAACTTGTCCACGATTCTACGATCCGTGGTGGCAGCAGCTACTGACAGCAACCACGGTGCAACATTGCAGACTGTTCCTTTCTGTGGCCCTGAGTTGCCCGCAGAAGACGAGGTGAGGATCCCATACACCATGGCATGGAATGCACCAATGGCTGTAGCGTCCTCATTGTAGCGATGAGCTCTATGGGACCCAAGTGATATCGATATGATGTCGACACCATCAGCAATTGCATCATGAAATGCATGCAATATGTTTTGAGCGAGGCATTTCGGAGTGCATACTTTGTACACAGCAATCCTGGCTGCGGGGACTGCACCCCTGGCGACGCCTTTGCCAAGGCCAAACAGGTCAGCGTGCACGTCTCGCCCTGCAGCGGTCGATGCGACGTGTGTGCCGTGCCCTTCTTTGTCAATTGGGGAACCTTTAGAGTCATTATGCGGATAATATCGAGCTCCGATGATTTTGCTATTTTCAGGGAAAGTGACCGAAGATAAAATGTGTCAATTCATTAGTTAGTGTGCTCAAGTTAATAGACTAAGCATAAGAAAATTACATACTTGTTACACTTGATCTTCCGGCATACTCCCTTCCACTTGGCCGGCGGAGGCGCCAGACCGTCATCATTAAAAGATTCAGATTCCCGCCAGATCCCACTATCAATTACCCCAATTATGACATCGCTCTCCAAGGCAGGATTTCTCAAGACATTGTCATCAAATTTCAAGAAGTCCCACGACTTCGTTGTGTGTAACTTGTAGATCCTGTCCGGAAAGACTGAAACGATGCCTTTCATAACTACAAATAAATTAGTCGTTAGTTGTATAATGATAATAATTACCTATACAACAATACTAACAATCTAACGAATGCATAATTATGATTGTATAAGCGACGAATGCATGCATGACAACATTTACGCAATATGTAATTGAAAGATCATACTGGCTAATTTTTTCATCTCACGTTGAGTGAGATTTGCAGCAAACCCGTTGAAACTTTTTGTATAGCTACACTGCAGCGATTCCTGCGGCGAGCTGTATTGATAACATACAATAAACATTTTTATGTCAGTGAGAACAACACAATATATATATATATATATATATATATGCATTAATTCAAGTATCAGTCTATTTATCCTCCAAGCTAACAAATAAATTTGCACCAGATTAAAGATAATCAGTACCTCCCTTCCAGTACTTTGTGTAGAAGATTCAGATGCACACTTGGATCTACGACCTTCCCCGAAGGAACAGCACCCATATAGATTATGTACACCTACAATATTTCATGCTGTTAGTACGTAAGTATATGGTTAGTACATATATCATTTTTTTTACCTTTCTTTGATGATCATCCATTTTGATGTCATCGTGGGAGACAACCAAGATTAAAGAGATCAAAATGATTAAGCAAACTAAGGATTTGACTAAGGCCATTGTTCCTGTAATCACAACACTAATTAACTATAGCCAATAACTAAGTAGCTAAAGCTTTGGTATCATTTTCCATGTTCATCCTGGTGGTCATTTTATAAGGAAGACGGCATGGGGTTTGTGCATGATATGAATGTTAGATATTTTAAGTTTGGCAAAACTTTAATTTCTGATATGTTAGATATGTTGGTGAGATCAGTAAATTTCTTTTGTCAATAAATTTCACACGATAAGAATCATTACAGGTTTAATTGTCAATAGATTTTTTCTGAAGTACCCATGTTCTTCTTATAAAGTCACATCATTATTTTAGCCGCAGCATGCAAAAAGAAATTCTAATCTCAAATCCCCCAGTTGGATCTGATTATTCTAATTTCATGGACTCACTTTTTTTCTCATTGGAACTCTTATGTAGACATTTTATTCTGTTGGGTAGGCCCACAGTAAAATTCTGAAGGTGCACAAAGAAAAGGTTAAATTGTTAGTAAAAGTCGTGTGACTTATATGAAATGCTAAATGCTTAATAATTTTATTAGAAAAAAAAGATGCTTCGTGACTAAGTGAAGTTATAAATCAGCATCATAAATGCAGAAATCCAATACCAAACATCTTAATTATAAAATGGTAAATAAAACACATAATAAGATACTTTCAAGTTCTCAATCAATTAGAGATGAAAGTGATTAAACAAGAGGAGGTAACAAACAAGAACTTTTTGACTTTCATTAATTGACCCATTTAAAATGTTCAGATGAGTCAGTATTAATAATGACATGAATCTTGAACCACACCACACACATGCAAAGATTCATTACTAAACATCATAAATACCCCCATGAAGTCTTTTAGTTTAGGTGGTAAGTTAATGTTGAGCGACTTTAGATATTGGACGATCTCGAAGGCATTTAATTTTTTTTATTGAGAATTCAATTTTGTATGACATATTGAGAATTCAATTCTTTTATATGAAATTAAATTCAAAACCTCGCTCTATTACATAATCGGCCCGCCCTGCACAAGGAAGCCCATTGAGCATTTTTAACTTTTTGCACTCGTGCTTTAAAATATCCTAAAAAATTGATGTTGCACAAAATTTTGTTGCTGATCAACACTAGAAATTCAGTCTTATCCTATTGGATTCCCTATAAAAACTTGCAATTTTGTGTGATCTCGAAAACTTTATTCATGCAAACAGATTTTTCATATGATTCCCTTATTATCATTTCATTCAAAGACGATAACTAATCTGTATCTAATAATCTTTATTTGAATCATAACTTTATTATCAACCAAATGTAAGTGAAGAACTTCATATAAAAAAATAGAATTCTCATTTTCATACAAAATTGAATTCTCAATAAAAATTAAATGCCATCGAGATCGCCCAATATCTAAAGTCACTCAACATTAACTCACCACCTGAACTCAAAGACTTCATGTGCCAATTGTATTTATGATGTTTAGTGATGAATCTTTGCATTTATGTGGTTTGGTTCAAGATTCATATCATTATTTAATTTTGATTCATCCAAACATTTAAATGGGTCAATGAATGAAAGCCAAAAAGTTGTTCTTTGTCCGCTTTTTTAATCACTTTCATCTCTAATTGACTGGGGACTTGGAAAGTATCTTATTTTGTGTTTTATTTTCCATTTATAATTAAGATGTTTGGTATTGGATTTCTAGCACTATGATGTTTTATTTAAGATCTATGGCATTATATATTAATGAGGTTTATTGTTATCTTACATCTCCTCAACTCATTAAAATTAGAAAAGTTCATAAAGAACCCAGTTAATTTGAAAATATAGCAGATGAGAATTTTCCAAATTTTGCTACAAAAGTATGTCACTAATATAATAAATAGTTACGTGCATCATGCTCTCTTGTTTTCCATGAATGTGTTTTCCATGTACGTAGCATGGCAAATGAATGAACTTTAGCCTATCCATTCCACATAACATAATGTATAGATGCACACTTGTGCTATGAATCCTGCCTATTGTAACTTTTTTATAATAAAGTTCATGACCAAATAGAAAAATAAAAGTTATAAATAAATAAATAAATATATAAGTCAATTAATTTAAAACCTCACTCTATGCTGTAGGCGTCAAGCAAAGCTACGTCAACATGTTGTATTGGCTTCCTGCACAAGGAAGCCACGATTACATACATTATCTTTCATGGCATAAGTAATCCGTATCTTTAATCTTTGAAGTTTCATATAAAAAAATCGAATTCTCAATATTTCATACAAAATTAACTTCTCAATAAAAATTAAATGCCATCGAGATCGCCCAATATCTAAAGTCACTCAACATTAACTCACCACCTGAACTCAAAGACTTCATGTGCCAATTGTATTTATGATGTTTAGTGATGAATCTTTGCATTTATGTGGTTTGGTTCAAGATTCATATCATTATTTAATTTTGATTCATCCAAACATTTAAATGGGTCAATGAATGAAAGCCAAAAAGTTGTTCTTTGTCCGCTTTTTTAATCACTTTCATCTCTAATTGACTGGGGACTTGGAAAGTATCTTATTTTGTGTTTTATTTTCCATTTATAATTAAGATGTTTGGTATTGGATTTCTAGCACTATGATGTTTTATTTAAGATCTATGGCATTATATATTAATGAGGTTTATTGTTATCTTACATCTCCTCAACTCATTAAAATTAGAAAAGTTCATAAAGAACCCAGTTAATTTGAAAATATAGCAGATGAGAATTTTCCAAATTTTGCTACAAAAGTATGTCACTAATATAATAAATAGTTACGTGCATCATGCTCTCTTGTTTTCCATGAATGTGTTTTCCATGTACGTAGCATGGCAAATGAATGAACTTTAGCCTATCCATTCCACATAACATAATGTATAGATGCACACTTGTGCTATGAATCCTGCCTATTGTAACTTTTTTATAATAAAGTTCATGACCAAATAGAAAAATAAAAGTTATAAATAAATAAATAAATATATAAGTCAATTAATTTAAAACCTCACTCTATGCTGTAGGCGTCAAGCAAAGCTACGTCAACATGTTGTATTGGCTTCCTGCACAAGGAAGCCACGATTACATACATTATCTTTCATGGCATAAGTAATCCGTATCTTTAATCTTTGAAGTTTCATATAAAAAAATCGAATTCTCAATATTTCATACAAAATTAACTTCTCAATAAAAATTAAATGCCATCGAGATCGCCCAATATCTAAAGTCACTCAACATTAATTCACCACCTGAACTCAAAGACTTTATGTGCCAATTGTACGTATTTATGATGTTTATTAATGAATCTTTGAATTTGTGTTGTTTGGTTCAAGATTCATGTCATTATTAATATTGATTCATCCAAACATTTAAATGGGTCAATTATAATCAATGCAAAAATGTTATTCTTTTTTTATTTTCACTTGTTTAATCACTTTCATCTCTAATTGATTGAGAACTTGGAAAATATCTTTATTTTGTTTTTTATTTTCCATTTGTAATTAAGATATTTGGTATTAGATTTCTACATTTAACTGCAATCGCGTGGGATTCTTCCATGGCATAAGTAATCCGTATCTTTAATCCTTGAAGAATTTCATATAAAAAAAATTGAATTCACAATATTTCATACAAAATTGAATTCTCAATAAAAATTAAATGCTATCGAGATCGCCCAATATATAAAGTCACTCAACATTAACTCACCACCTATACTAAAAGACTTTATGTGCCAATTGTATTTATGATGTTTATTAATGAATCTTTGAATTTGTGTGGTTTGGTTCAAGATTCATGTCATTATTAATGTTGATTCATCCAAACATTTAAATGGGTCAATTAATTATCAAAGCCAAAAAGTTATTCTTTGTCATCTTCACTTGTTTAATCACTTTCATCCCTCATTGATTGAGAACTTGGAAAATATTTTTATTTTGTGTTTTATTTTCCATTTGTAATTAAGATGTTTGGTATTAGATTTCTACATTTATGATGTTTGATTCTCTTACTATAAAATTTAAGGATAACTTGAACAAGAAAATAATAATAATTCAATTAACTTAAAAATATTGCCGGCGAAAACTTCTAATAGTTTACTACAAAAGATCTCACTTACATTTGTTCTCCATGCTCGTAGCAATGACGAATTGATGAAGTTTTATCTCAATAGATATTACACAGGCAGTGTCCAAACAACATTTTACGTTAATTAACATCACGTTGCCCTTTGTGTTGATTATGCAGTATTTAGTTTAAGGCTTGTTTGGGTATTTTTTAATTTTGTTGACTTAAAAATATTCTTAACTATTTGATTATATATACTTCTAATATTTTTTAATATTTTCCATATTTTAATTCGATAAAAGTTGATGTCGATCTCATGTAAAAGAATTCGTGGTATATTAACTGAATAAATCAAAATGGTTCATTGTATCAAACGGTCTTAAGTATTAATATTGATTGCTACGTTATTTCAAGAATTGGAAAGGGTTTGGTCCAAGGCCACTACTCTTGCCAATTCACCTATAAAACCATCAACACCTAAACACCTCAACATGAACCCAAGCAACTCAACCTTTTCTTTTTATCTTTTACATCTCCTATAAATTGGCCACTTGGCTAGTGTTGAGAACCATCAACACTTGTGCTTCTAGCTGTTGTTTTTGTGTACTTTTTTTGTCAACTGGTGAAGGGTATTGTTACAATCTTCAGTTTTATTAGTCTTGTGCTTTAATTTTATTCATTTTGCATTAATTATTCCATAATTCCTTGTTTATATACTAGTTGGCATGATAAATGTTATTCCAACGTATTCTTTTTTTTTAATAAATTTGATTGTATTCCATAATTTCAAACAAACTATTTTTCATATCAGGTACTCTTGGTCAACCAGTCATGGTCAAGCTTGCACTCATTTCCGCTCTTATTGCAGTTTTGCTATGTGTAACATCTGCTAACAGTGATGGACGAAAGGTAATAGCCAGGCAGCTAACTATATTAATGTTACGTACAACAATAATCTGGCATGCTGTACTTTTATGTATTATATAAAATATATTAAGGTTAATTAAAAATACTGATGGTGAGAGACAAATATGGCTAGTGCAAATCTGCATCAATTGTTATATTATTAATTTTATTATATTAATATATTAATGTAGATTTATATTGTTTATATGGGAGCGGTAACACTCGGAAAGTTATGAATGAATCTTTTCATCTCAATCTACTGGAAGATATTCTGGAAGGCAGGTAGGATCATCTTAATCTTAATCTTGTGCAACTTAATTTATTAGTAATAGTTTAAGAGTTCAGAAGATCGAGAGAACTTTAGTACTCGAATTACTGACTGTATGTTCAGCTCGCCACAAGAAACGTTGATATGTAGCTATACAAAAAATTTTAACGGATTTGCTGCCACACTAACTCAAGTGGAGGTGCAGAAACTAATTGGTACGTATGTCCTTTCAGAAGAAAAAAAATTAACTCAACAATTGTGTTCATTATCTACTACATGCTGATTCTTGTAAATTTATAGCAAAATCATTGGAGCCCGGCCGGTATTATCCACGAAATGACACCAAGGGTTCCCCCATTGATGAAGAAGGGCATGGCACCCATGTTGCATCTACGACTGCAGGACGAAATGTGTATAATGCCGACCTTCTTAACCTCGGCAAAGGCACTGCCAGATGTGCAGTCCCCTCGGCTAGGATTACTGTCTACAAAGTATGCTCACCTTATTGCAACTCTCAAAGCATACTGCATGCATTTTGAAAATGCAATGGCCGATGGGGTGGACATCATATCAATCTCGATTGGCCCAAGGAATCCTCACATCATATAGATAAAGGGACAATGACCTATTTGGCACCGCGGAAGGACATACATACCAACGTCCGTTAATTTTCTGCACCTCACATCATATAGCTAGAGCTGTCCACTACAATGAGGACCCTATAGCCATTAGGACATTTCATCCTATGCCCCAAGGAATCCTCACATCATCCGCTACTGGCAATGTGGGACCAGGTAAAGGGACGATGAGTTAGTGTGGCAGCAAATCCGTTAAAATTTTTTGTATAACTACATAGCAACGTCTCTTGTGGCGAGCTGAACATACAGTCAGTAATTCGAGTATCAAAGTTCTCTCTATCTTCTGAACTCTAAAACTATTACTAATAAATTAAGTTGCACAAGATTAAGATGTTCCATACCTGCCTTCTAGAATCTCTTCCAGTATATTGAGATGAAAAGATGTATTCATAACTTTCCTGGGTGTTACCGCTCCCATATAAACAATAGAAATCTACATTAATATATTAATATAATAAAAGTAATAATATAACAATTGATGCAGATTTGATAGCCATATTTTTCTTTCTCTCACCACCAATATCCTTAATTAACCTTAGTATATTTTACATAATACATGAAAAGTAAAGCATGTCAGTTTATTATTGCTGTACATAAAATCAATATAGTTAGTTGCTTGGCATTTACCTTCGTTCATCATTGTTAGGAGATGTTGTACAAAGAAAAATTGCAAAAAGAGCGAAAATGAGTGCTTGGCGATGATTGATAAAGAGTACCTGATATGGAAAATGTTGTTTTAAATTATAAAATAGAATCGAATTTATTAAAAAAATAAACAAAAATACATCGGAATAACATTTTAGAGATAGAATGCTATTAAAAAATTATTCAGCAAGTGTAACAATTATGGGAAAATTGGATCAAATCCATATGTGACAATTAATTGTTAAATAGATATATGAAATAAATTTATCATGCAAACTAGTTAAAATGGAAATTAATTAGCTATATATAAACAAGGAATTATGGAATAATTAATGCAAAATGAATAAAATTAAAGCACAAGACTAATTAAAATTGAAGGTACAAAAAAGTACAAAAAAGATAAATACTTAGTAGATGAAAGATAAAAAAACAGGTTGAATTGTTTAGGTGTTGATGGTTTTACAGGTGAGTTGGCAAGAGTAGTGGCCTTGGACCAAACCCTTTTCAATTCTTGAAATAACGTACCAATCAATTAAATATACTTAGGAGTTAGGACCGTTTGGATACAATGAACAATTTTGATGCATTTAGTTAATATGCCACGAATTCTTTTACATGAGATCGACATCAACTTTTATCTAATGAAAATATGAAAAATATTAAATAATATGTATTCACTATTATTTCTATTTCGTCTTCATAATTTATCATTCTTTTTTATACGCTACTGAATTTCTTTTGTGGTTAAAAAATATCTAGAATTATAATTTAGAATATTTTTACGTCAAAAAAATTATGAAATACCCAAACAAGCCTTAAACTATATATACTGCACAATCAACACAAAGGGCAACGTGATGTTAGTTAAAGTAAAATATAATTTGGACACTGCCTGTATAATATCTGTTGAAATAAAACTTCATTAATTCGTCACGCTACGTTCATGGAGAACAAATTAATGTAAGTGAGATCGTAACTATAATTTGTTATACTAGTGACATACTTTTGTAGTAAACTGTTAGAGATTTTCACCTGCTATATTTTTAGGTTAATTGAATTTTCATAATTTTCTTTTTAAAATTATTCTTAAATTTTGTGGTAAAAGAATGGTGCAATCCATTAGCTACTATATGGGCATAAATTGGCTGGATTAGGGTTCTGTTGTACTACTACTAATAATAATAATAATAATAATAATAATAATAATAATAATTTATTATTATTATTATTAAATCTAAGGTCCTGAGATTATTTTGATGGTCACAAATTGATGAGGCAGCTTAGTTATACTAATGATTTTCGATTTGATGTGCGAAGGAAATAGGATTTTTATTTCTGATGGTCATAGATCGTCCAAAGGTTGTGGAACGGGCGACATATGTATAAAGAAGAGTAGAATCCTAAGTATGAAGATGTCGTCCTAAGAGTTTAAAGAGGGCGACCGATGTAAGGAGCAGAAAATTGGAGATATGAAACTAAGTATAAAAAGGTCGATCGAAGATAAAGACTGGACGACCAATGATAGACTTGAGCAAGAAAGATCACCCGATGTGTACGAGTGAAGTCAGTGAGCGACCAAAGGTTCGAGGTCAACAGTACAACGGTCGAAGAAACGGACACTCCAAGGTTAAGTTGACGCCATATGAAGAGGGTAAGTAAAGATAATTAAATCTCAGGTTAAGTGGACGCCCGAAGTACATCAAAAGAAGATGAAGGGTCGTCCGAAAAATTCAGTGGATGACCGAAGTACTTCGTACGAAAGAGAAAAGATGTCCAAAGTATTTAGTGCAGAATCTATGGACGACCGAAGTACATCAGATGAATAAGCAAAGGATGTCTGAAGTATTCAGTAAGGAATCAGTGGACGACCTAAGTAATTCGAAGAAAAGGAAAGAACGTCCAAAGTATTCAGTGCGAAATCTGTGGACGACCGAAGTACGTCAGACGAAGAAGCAAAAGACGTCCGAAGCATTTAGTGAGGAATCAGTGGACGACCTAAGTAATTCGAAGAAAAAGAAAGAACATCCGAAGTATTCATTGCGGAAGAAAAAGAAAGGACGACCTAAGTAATTCCTTCATGAGTAATGAGTAATTTTTTTTCAAATTTTATTTGCACTTGAGCAAGAAAAAATTTTATTAAATTCAGTTTGGTCTAGTGCATAAAAGAAAGTATTTTTAGCTTTCCAATTTAATTTAATTAGGTTCTTAATAGTAGAATCATATTTACTACTAGATAGAAGAACATGAACACCATTTAATATTTTAGTAGGCAAATCAAAATCATTTTCAATGACATTTCAAATGTCACTGTTCATGAAACATATATAGGCTTCCAGTCTAATCTTTCAATATGAAAAATTAGATGCATTAAAAAAGAGAGGTCTGGAGGTAAAGAAACGGATAACTCAATCAGTCCTAAATCTAAACTTTTTGAGTTGGATTAGATAAATTTAATTTTTTTTGTCTTAGCTCAATCCAACTAAACTCAATAATTTATTTTTGGTTCGAGTTAAGTTTTGGCCGGAAGTGGACCCATTATCACTTGTACGGGTGTTCGAACAGTTTGACAAGTTTCTTTAGCAGAAAATAGTCATATGGTTAGTATGCTTAAATCTCAAGTTTTAATATCTAAAAGAATTAATAATTTCGAATTTAAATTTTAAAATAATTAATTAATCATGATTTGTCCTTTCTCTTTCTTGTGAATACTTGATTAGTCAAGTGTTAGTAAATTTAAAGACCATTAGCTTCTTAATCTCGATAAAAAAATAAGCATACTCAATTTCTTTTATATCGATAATGAATTATTAAAAATATTATGAATTTATTTATGGATATTTTTTATTTGAAAAGTGATTTCCATTTGTATTATACGTTATGGGATATAAGAATATGAATTTTATTTACCAAAAATAGTAATTATTGTAAATTATATGAAAGGATTTATATTGGCCCCTTGTTATCTCAGTTCCGTCCCTAGAAGTAGCCGCTCTCTCCTGCGAGAACATGGAGATAACAAATTAATAAATTGCACTTTTATTCGATTAGTCGAATCAAATTATCTGATTTTAAAGTAGTTTGACTAATAGATAATAAATTTATTAATCGAATTCATTAAGATGGCTACAGATAATTAATCATTTTTTCATTAAAACCGAGATCAAATAATAATTAAAATATTTTTATTATTATATAAATATATTATATGTACATTGAGTGTCTATATATATATATATGTTTAATAACATTTTGTATCCAAATTATTCATTTATTTTTATCTTCAAATCATTTTCAAATTTAGCACTTTTTTATTTTGAAAACGCATTTTATTATTGTTTAATATATTTTAAACTTTATTAATTAATAATACTTATTTTATAAATATATGTTCTAGGACATGGAAGCAAATGTGCTCTTGGTGCATAATTTGCCATTATAACATATGGAGCAATTAAGACTAGTTCATAAACCATTTGCACTTCTATACACCTGAGGGCCTCTTCTAAGGATAATACAACGTTGTGCCTTGAATTGTTCCTACATCCTCATGTATAAGGTTATAAGTTTGCTTACTTCCTTCTTTTAAACAATCCAATAACAAAACACCATCGAACAATTCAATATATACATGTAAATAAATTCGTTGGAGACCATGGTTTTGGCCTTGTCAATTTACAAACATCAGATAGGACATGTAACCATGATAGAATAAATTAATGTTGAGCACAAAACCGTACTACTTTTACGCCCAAGATGCATGATCTACTTGCAGTATTCACATCTGAGCTGGGCACCAGCTCAGCTTGACTTCATTTTACAAATAATATCTAATATATTTTATAATAAATGTGTTTATGGAGAAAATCAACTTCCGGTTGCGTGTTGTAGAAAAAAAAAGAATGCAGAAAACGTAAATTAATTACTTACTTTGAAGCCCAATTAAACTGGTTTGACAATTTGGGCCTCTTGTGAGCCATGTATATCATTTAGTAATTAATTAAACTCTCTTATCATTAACCCTTTAATTTTTATGCTACTAGCCGTACATAGGCCACACATAGTTCATAATATAATTAATAAACGTTTTAAGCAAAGTTTATCCTCATAATTCCATTTTTATTAATTAGTTAATATATTCCTAATATTTTCCAACTCAAATATGATCACAGTTAATTCACAATCTGAATCAAATAAAAGTATTTTCATGCCACTTACGACGGATGTTATATTTCATCAAATCAGTTATGTCTATTTGAATGAATCTTATAATAAATTTGATATCTCACAATGCAACTTCACAAATTCCACGTAAATAGTATTTAAAATGATCAATGGCTCTTTCGACTAGTGAATAATTTTTTTTGAATTCTATTATTATCAGTAGGACTTCTTTATTTATAATTAATCTTCTTTCTTTTCTAGTATCTGGTCCATGTTTTCTCTTGGTACAAAAAGAAGATTGATTAATACATAGCTGTTGAAATTAGTCCATTTTGAAGGGCAAAGATGATCCAACCAATTGATTCGTTGCACATAATTGGTAACCCTTCAGTGCATTTAGGTAGCACGAGAGATTGAAGCTGCGATCATGATCCAAAAGAGAAAATTAATTTATTTTTCATAAGTCTATTAAATGTAAAAGTTAAAGATTTGATAGCTAAGATATATTCTTTGCAAGATTTACTAACACCATCTATGTACGAGATCCACCAACTTGAAGTCAAAGATCATCTCCTTTCTTAAATCCATAGGATTTAAAAGTTGCACTTGAGTAGGATGGTGACTTTGGTTAATGAATTTAGGATGCTTTTCTAGGTCAGAGATGACATAGAGAACAACTCTTCTCAAGAATCAGAATGATAATAGGAACACAGCTGCATAGATGTATCTAACAAAAAAAAAAAAGGAAAGGGATGAAGGTATAGTTAACCATTTGAGATCCTATGTCCCATACAAGTTTTAACAATTGACAACTAAATAGAATGAGAGCTCAAAAGGATTGTCCAAAAACTTAGTTTACAATAATAATAATAATTGTTTGTGTCGTTGTGCATTCGAGAAATATTCAAAAAAATGTTGAATGCTAACTTTAATATTCAAAATTTTATTAGCTCATATACTAATGAAATGTGGACTTCACCTTAGTGTGTCCATGGGCTTCAAACACTTGCTACCCCCACACACCCTTTTTGAGGAAAACATTTAGTAGTCAAACATATTTATTGTGATATTGAATTAAAATTCCTCATGAAAGGAAAGAAAAATCTTTTCCAGTTGTTTACAATATAAAATGACCCCAAGTGAACTCTTAATTACATATTATCATTTCAACACTCAAAATTGGAAAAATATATGGGATCATTTGGTTTGGGGTGTTATCTTATACACTTGAAGCTGAATTTGTTTTCTATTGAAAAATGATGGCGAGAATTTAGACATAGTAAACTTTTTCACTCTTTCCAAATTATGATTAGTAAAATGATAATAATTTTGAACACCAATAAAATTAATGAAAAACTTTTAATTATATAATATATTATGAGGTATTTTAACTTTTTAATGAGGGCAATGAGTGTGCATGCTGTAAATTATAGCAATCCACTCCTCACATTTTCATGTAGGTTTATAGTGCGGGTTTATCAGTGCGGGTTATGAGCGCAAGCCCGCACTAATATGCTTATATATAAATGTGAGTAGAGGTGGACCAAGTTGTATTTTAGTTGAACACATATTTTAACCTTTTTTATTTAAAATAGGAAAAAAATCATATAGCTTTTAACTTTTATGGACTGAACAACTCGCAAAAATTTACACGATCTTAGCTAGGTCTGGCAAAAGTATGTTTACAATGCGAGTTGTGTCTTGTTTTTGCAAAGCCCAAAAAGAGCTGGACGCAACAAGTCCAACTCTCAACAATAATCCTAAACTAGAAGAAAAAATGGAAACAAGAAAACAAACAAAATCTCCAATTTAGTATAAACGCAAAATACATTATAGAAGTACAATAATTTGGTGTTAAAAAAAAGGGTTCAATGTAGGTGCTTCCTAGTTAAGTAAGAAGCACCATGAAACCTACATCTTCAATCGTAGGATGTTAAATCTACGGTGGAGATTAGATTTTCTCTCTCCTATTTCTTTTCTCTCTCCTAAATCTATCCACCATAGATTAAAGATCCTACGACTGAAGATGTAGGTAGCATGATACTCCCTACTTAACTAGGGAGCACCTCTATTTTTTCCTTAAAAAAAACCTTAAGTGAAAAGATAATATTAGTGAAATTTCAGCATCACTTCCATCTACAAGACAAATAATTATATTAGATATGAAAGAGTGGGGAATGAAAGAGTGAAAGATTATCTTTTTCATATCATTGAACCAAAGGAGATATTTACTAGGTTAACAAATCTTGGCTTGCAAGTTTTCAATGACATCTACAAATCTTTGCCTCGGGGAGCTCTTTACCGTAAACAAAGTACCACATATGTGCATCTTATAAAGGTACATTTCCCCTTGAAATGATGACACTTGTTTTTAGTTGTCCATACAATATCTGGGGCTATTAGTCGAGACTAATTTGTGTATCGTCCTAGGTCGAACACCTAGCTATGGTGGGTGAGTCTCCCAAAAATTTTTTTTTTGCGCATCGAAGACTCGAACTCGGGACCTCCTTAAGAGAGGAGGAGCTCCTTCGCATTCCATTCCAACCCCTATTAGTAGATGATGGAGCTTTAGTCCACTAGATTGGTGAACAAATTAGGCCATATCAATATACATTTAAGTGACATACAAACTAGGTCAGATCTACACTACTAGAGCAGCGAGCGAACAACCTAGGGAACATGTACGTCTGAGTCCTTATTACAAAATCTATTTCTCTTTAAAATGGGAGAGAATTTGTTAAGAAAAAAGATAGAACAATGTCCATATTTTTATGAATTAGTCTGCCCAAAACAATTGTATTCTTGATTAACTCAATCTCGTATTTACTCCTAAAAAAAGAATAAAAAGTAGTGAGGCTTATAGTGCAAAAAAGTAGAGGTCGAGACCGATCAAAGGAAACAAAATAATGGGATCTGTATCATTCTCATTCCTAGGTTTTGCTATGAATTTACATATTATCTTTTTTTTACAGGTTATGATCATTATTTTGCTATTCCCATTAAAATTTTGTAAAGATATAAACGACAAAATAACAATCTAAATTATTTCCCTATTTTTATATTATTCATATATTTTTTTTTGAAAAAAATCTATAAGATGTTATCCCATGAATCCTACAAGTCAATAAACTAAAATGAATTTAGGCTGGGGACTTTGAGTAGGCTGATGACTTTGAATAACGAATTTAGGATGCAGTATTTATTTGCTATCATATCAAATTTTCTAGGCCAGGGATGAGATATAGAACAACTCAGGAATCAGAATGATGATAACATAGCTGCAGAGATGTATCTAACAAAAAGAATGAAGGAGATAAAGGCAGAGTTAACAATTTGAGATCTTACGTCCCGTACAAGTTTTAACAATTGATAACTAAAGAGAATGAGAGCTCAAAAGCATCATCAAATCACTTAATAGTAATAGTAATAGTAATAGTAATAGTAATAATAATAATAATAATAATAATAATAATAATAATAATAATAATAATAATAATAATAATAATAATAATAATAATAATAATAATAATAATATTTTGTTGTTTTGCATTCAAGAAATATTCAAAAAATATTGTTTTTATTTTGAATGCTAACTTTAACATTCAAAATATTATTAACTCCTAACTATAACTAATGAAATGTGGACTTCACCTTATATTATCCATGGGCTTCAAAGGCCTACTACATCCACACACCCTTTTTGAGGAAAACATTTAGTAGCCAAACATATTTATGTTGTGAAATTGAATTAAAATTCCTCATGAAAGAAGAAAAAAAATCTTTTACAACAAAATAAAATGACCCCAAGTGAACTCTAAATTACATAATTTCAATAATTAAAATTGGAAAAGTTTATGGGGTCAGGTTTGGCATGATCTTATAAAATGGAGGCTGAATTCCTTTCCTATTAAAAAAATGATAGCGAGAATTTAGACATAATTTACTTTTTCACTCTTTCTGAATTATAATTAGTCAAATGATGATAATTTTGAACACTAATAATATTAATGACAAACTTATAATCATATAATATATTATGAGATATTTTAATTTAAATTAGGAATTAAAGAATGGTATAGATTTTAACTTTTGTTTCAAGTTTACAATGAACGAGCTGTCCCTTGATTTCACAAAGCTTAGAAAGAGCCAGAGGCAACAAGTCCAACTCACAACATTAATTTATCTTTTTTTTTATATTCCCAAACTAGAAAACAAAAATGGAAACAACAAAACAAACAAAATTTCAACAAAAACAAATTATACAAGTACGCTAATTTGGTGTGAAAAAAAAGCCTAAAGTGAAATTTAATATTGCTGAGATTTCAGCGTCAAAATAATTATATTAGATATGAGAGAGTGGGGAATGAAAGAATGAAATATACCTTTTCAGGTCATTGACATTGAACCAAAGGAGATTTTTACTGTGTTAATAAAGATTGGACGAAGAGATGGATTGGGCATTAAATGGTACATCATTAATAAAAGAATTAGTTGTAAAAAATGTTTCAGGAAATTACTAATAGATTATTAAAAAAATTAGGAATGCAATATGATTCAAAAGTTTTACTTGTTTGGATAATTTTTTTCTTAAAGAAAGTATGCATGTTGCAAGAGAGGTAGTTTACGATCCCTGTTAGATGGAACATGTAAAACAAATTGAGGCAGTTGCAACTTGTTATGCAAATTTGACTAGAGATGTTTCTTTTTTTTCTACAGAGATTAATGCTGCACATCCAATTGTCAAGAGATCTTTTTTTCGAAGGAGATTAATGTCTAGCTACAAAATGCTCAACTTTGCTTGTCTTTTTTAGTGTAGACGTTTATAGGAAGTTCATGATAATCCATTATGTGTAACTAGCAATGTGGTCTAGCAGCTGCTAATAACTTTGAATTTTACTATGCAACGATTCTCAATCCAATCACAGAAGGACCACATTCACCATCTATTGCCAAGTACGCTTCTGCAAGCAACTCACAACACTATTCGCCTTTGGCAATTTCATTCAGCATCAAATGTTTCGTGCTAGAAATTAATTAAAGTTGTGTTAGGAGAGAACATGGTTTTCTAAGAATATGGAAGCTACCAACTTTCGACACCTCGCATTATATCACCCATTGCACACATCAATTTCCTCTTCCCAACTCGCTGCAGCAGGACTAAATGCTGACATTAAGACATCATTTATGTACATGTCCTCTTCACAAAACTTTCATATTGACTCAAAAACCCAACAAATTTCACTTGTTTATAATAAACAACCAATTGAACACTAAAACTATGAACAAAAGGAGAAGAAAAAAAAATTATCGACCTAAAAAAACATAGTCCTCGAATCATCTTTTTTATTACTTCTATCAGAATCATGATGGATCATGCATCTTCTTAGAAGGATTCTGTTGAGAACTTGGTCTTGAATCTGTAGAGAACCTTCTTCTTCTTCTTGGATGTTGGGTTTTCAAACTTGAGAAGTACCTTGCTAGGCTCGCCAATCTTGAAGGAACCCTTGATCACAAGATATCGTGGCCCGGGCAGGACGGTGATAATGCATACGTGGATGATGGCAGCAGAGAAGATCGTGGCCGGGGCAGGACGTCGGTGGGGATGGCGAGAATGCAGGTCGACAGTGAGAACAACGATGGAGGCAGCGCAGCACTCGATGATGGAGAAAAACCTTGTCTCCGCAGGGGTCCTTGATCAAATTCAGATGAAGTAAACTTTTGATTCTGTTCCATAGGTCTGGCAGCAAGTTTCGAAGCAGAGAGGCCTATATCTGATAATAAACTCAGAGTATATTTCTGTTGAGTCAAAAGAATTCCTTTGGGTGAATGGAGAACCTCCATACCAAGAAAAAATTTTAATTTTCCAAGATCTTTGATTCCAGTCTTAGACTGGATAGCCTCTTTAGCACGATCAATAAGTAACAAGTTGTTTTCAATAACAAGAATGTCATCAACGTAAACTAGAAGAGCCACAAAGAATTCTCCTTCAGTTTTAGTAAACAAAGTATAATTGTTCCTATTTTGCACAAAGCTTGTTGCAAGTAAAATTTTA
>LTAE01007594.1:0-16541 GCA_001647135.1 Pontederia paniculata
TATATATATATATATATATATATATATATATATTCTCATGCATTATGCATTAGGATAATTTCACACTCGAAATAGGATAAGCACCACACCTATTTATCTTCTTTTGGATTTTTTAAATATTTTTGTTTTCTATTCATATATTTTCATTTCCACATGATACATGCATCGAATTTTATCTTTAACCAACAAATAATTAGAGTATTCTGTCTACAAATTTTGAGAGTAACCTCCATCATTAAAGCCATATATTCTATTTTCCAATTATAAAGTCACATGCATGATAATGAAAATCATGGAAAATAAAATATAGGTTTAAAAAAATTAGCATTCTCATATAATGTCCCTCAGTTATCAATTCTCCAAGTCCTTCCATTTTTGTTTTCATTTTTAACTTACTAAATGTGTGAACTAATATCACTGAAAAAATATGGTAAAATATATAAGTACTATGTTTTAACTTTTCTATGAAGAACCAGTTCTAACTTTTTTATGTTCACCTTGAACCATTATAATGTATCTATTTCCTTTTTACCCAAAAATATATAACTATTTTTATTGGTGAAAATTTCTCACAAGAGTGCTGCCATATTGGTTTCACGATTGTGAAGTTGTAGTTGTTATCATAGTTCCTACAAAAAGGTCCTCATGAATCTTAGTTCATACTCTATCATCATGTTATCTGTTATAACTATCTTGAACCCTTTCCTTTTCGCATTCTGATTTCATTTATGTTTTTTTTTTCACTGCAAATGTTGGTGATCAGTTTATCATAAAATTTTATGCTCAACAACATAGCAGCAATAATTTTGACTTATCATTTTGATGTTTTGTGCTCTGTTGTTGCTATCTAGAAGATTGTTATGTACAATGAGCATTGGAGAGTATAAAAGGTTCATTTTTTGGTTTGATTGAAATTGTATTTCTTTTCTGTTTTTTGGGGGGATAATGGAAATTTTATCAACACTTGTATTATATCGAAAGCTTGCATTTACAATGATATACAAATTGAAATGTTGGCTAGCTATTAGTTTGTGTTGTAATTGATAGTGTGCGGAGTTTGGTGGTTATATGCAGCATTAGTTAGTAATATTAATTAGGTGTGTTTTGTGTTAGTGTTGCTCATGTCATCCTGAACATGTTGTAATTGATAGTGTGTGGAGTTTGGTGGTTATATGCAGCATTAGTTAGTAATATTAATTAGGTGTGTTTTGTGTTAGTGTTGCTCATGTCATCCTGAACATNTTGTAATTGATAGTGTGCGGAGTTTGGTGGTTATATGCAGCATTAGTTAGTAATATTAATTAGGTGTGTTTTGTGTTAGTGTTGCTCATGTCATCCTGAACATAGACCTTCTTTGCTTTATTTGCATCTGATTGAAGCAGCAACCAAAGTGGCTTTGTGCTTCAAAGTTTAATAACACGTATGTCTATTGATTTGGATATGACATTTTAACTTTAAAATTGTAAAAGGATTATAAGTTTTAGACTTCTAATAACAACTCTACTTCGAGTAAACACGATCAAGTGACTTTATGCTTTAAAGTAGGCGAGGTTTTAACTTTTGAGCATAAAATGATGAGAAATTATTTGGCAAGTACTTCAAGTTGTTACTTAAGCCTACAAAAGATTAGTTCCACATATTTTACCTGTTCATTTAAAAGTTAAAGCATCGAAAACTACTTGTAACTAATTCCCAAGTCACTAAGGCAATTGCTCAAGTCGTCTACAAATCAGACAAATTTGATAAAGAAACACAAGCATTGTGCTTTACAATAATTACACAAATATTAGGTTCTACATAAACCATAAAAATTATACAAAATTTAAAAACATGATCAATATTATCATCAATTTCCAAAACAAGCTTGAGCTATCTACTTCATTCTCAATTTCCAGCTTCATTGAGTTTTGCTTGTAGCTTCGTCTTCATTGAGTTTTGCTCGTAGCTTCATCTTGATCTTTGGTCTGATTTCTTGTTATCAGAATCCACTTATTACTTCCTTGTATTGAGATTCAATTAATGGATCCAACCATTTAAAATAATCTACACTTCCTTGCAAGAAAAAAATACAATAAAACTTTTGTTTTAACATGTACTTTGAATAAACTCCAACGATGTTTAATTACTTAACAATGCACAACCAGATTTGTCTAAAAAATAAACAATAACAAAATATTCATATATAGCATGGAAAAAATATTATGTTATGTTGTCTTTTTTAGAATGATATGTCACAATGTTATTACAATATCACAAGAAGCTTCCTAAGGAACACATAACCAGATCTAAGAAAAGTACTAGGAAAGAAAACAAATGATGTTAGGCTAATAATTTTTGGATCAACATGAATGCATGATGACTACCACTCAAGTAGCAATGCACAAAATTAGTGCAAAATCAACTTTCCTAATATCTTAAAATTGGGCCCCAAACCTGAAATCTATTTGCTAATCTATTGAGAAGTGGCACCATCAACTATAGATACACAAATTCACTCAACGCACAAATATGCATGTAATTGCTTATATTTTATTGATGCAGTATGATAAAAAAATAAAGAAATAAGTTGCAATTGGAGACTATAAATATTAATGAGTTCATAAGCCAAAAAAATTACTTCATGTATCCAATCACTTTTATTGATGGTTTGATTTCATGATGGCATTTAAGCAAGACAATTTCATGACAGAACCTCCTCTAAAAAAAATTCATGATAGAATCATAAGTTAAGACTTTTATTGCAAACAGACATATCAGATTTGGTACCATGTTGCCAGTTTAAATGTTTATGAAGAACATCTAAGTCCAACAATATTAAAAAAAAGCAAGAGGCATAGATTTGATAAATATAGAAGAGAAAATTCTTGCTAGTTCCTCGTCAGCGATCGTCTGAGGTTGATCATCAAGAGAATAGACAAGGGATAGGGAATGGGGCGTCGACTTTAGGGGTGGAAGTGTAGAAGAGAGAGGATCGGAGCCGGACCACCGCCGCCGCCGCCGAGGTCATGGAGACGGATGAGAGAGGATGCACCACCTTCAGCCGCAGATGGGGTTTGGGAGAGGAATGGGAGGAGGTAAGAGACTAAGAGGGGAAAAAATGAGGGATTTGTTGAAAATAAAATCCAAATAAAAACAACAAAAAAGATCATTTACGATTCAAAGCGCCTGATCTAGAATCTAATCAAGTGGTTAGCACAGATGATTAATAAATTTATGTTCCGGATTGAAAAATCGAGAGTTAATAGTCTCGAGTTCGAGCTCCAAAGTCATCAATTTGGCCCCAATTTATCATATCGCTCCCATCCGAACATCGAATTAGTCAAATACTAGTAATCCTAGACATCGATAGATCCAAACCGGAAAAACATAGTCTAGAATCCAAGTCCGGATGGTGCTGTCTTTATTGGCGCAACACCTCCATTATAATTCTGATGCTAAGAGCTTTTGTAAGAAGGTCTCATTTCAAATTTATTATTTTATTTTATTTTTGTGATTTTTTTCAAAGTTTTTTAGTTATCTTCCTCCTCCTAATCTCATATTTCCCAATGACATGTAAAGTAATCTCCATCACTAATGCCTTATTTAAATTAATCACTCAATTATGTTACTAAAAAGACAGCCAAATTGGGTGCATAAATCATCACTCAAATGTCTACATTTAATACATTAAACATATTTTAATGTATGATTATTTTTAAATTTCTATATTTCTCTCATTATTACTAAAATGTCCACTATAATTAGTTTTTAAGATGACATGCCAATACGTATTTTCTACCTTATTGTATTTATTTCACTCCATTGATGCCCTACGGATAATATTATCTAAACTTAAAATTATTTGAGCCCACGATATTATTTATTTATTTATTTATTTATTTTAATTTATAAGTAATTTGGATTATCTAGCAATATATATTATCTGTGAAGTAACATATTATCAATGATATTATCACCTATATAGTAATATTGCTTATATTATATTTTTATATTTGCCTTCTAAACTTTTTATAAATAAAACATGCATAATAAAATAAATCATATAATAACAATAATATAAATAATAATAAATATTATTTAAATTTTTAGGTGACACTATTCCTTTAAATAACTTTCTAAAATTATATCATAATTCATTTAAAATGGTAATCTTTCTTATATTATTTTGATTTATGATAGAGAAACATTTGACTTGAGTTCATTTATTGATTTAACTTTTTTTTAATAATTATTTAATCATTATATTTGTTTAATTTCTATTCATTTATATTTATTTTTTCTCGGCTATTTTTTATGATAATATTTTAAATCTATTGAATGCCATCATAATTTTCTTTCTAAATTAATTAGTTTTTATTTAATTTGAGATAAATAATTATTTTTATATTTATTTTTACTTTATCATCNATAATATTTTAAATCTATTGAATGCCATCATAATTTTCTTTCTAAATTAATTAGTTTTTATTTAATTTGAGATAAATAATTATTTTTATATTTATTTTTACTTTATCATCTTAAAATATTATCATTTTTAACAATGTTTTTATTGATATAATGGTAATACTAATTTTTTCGCTCTTTTTATATTTATCTCTAATTTTCAATTTTTTGTCTTTATTTTTAAGAGAAACAAAATATATTAGTTTAAAAAAATACTAAAGATAATAAAAAAATATAAATAATGATAAATATATAAATATTATAATAAATGAATAAATAAAATAATAATATTATATTTATTAACAATAATAAATAATGATATATAATAAAAAATATAAATAATTTTTATTTAAATATAATATAATTTAATTTAACTTATTTATCACCATAAAATTTTATCTAAATATAAATTTAATAATAATTTATCATTCTCCACCATTTGGTCTCATACTTTACAACCTCGTTTCATCCCTTGGTTAATTAGTTTGCAAACAATGTTTTGATCCCAAGTTAAATCATTTTATCGCGCGTAGAATCGGCTTCCACCGATCTCAGTTTTTTATTGTTTTGAGACAACAGAGCTGGTCACGTGACCAACTCACCACAAAAGTCATGATGCCCTACCTTTTACTCTCGCTCCTGCTCCCGACCGTTCGCGATCCGTTGTTGCTGCTTCTACTCGTAATCTGCTGTTGCTAGTATTCTCTCTCTCACAGCCGATCTGCTGCTGCTAGTACTCTCTCAGTGGACAAAAGGCCTTCTCTCTCTCTCGATCTGCTACTTTTCGCGATCTGCTCCTGCCTCTACTCTCTGTGAGCGGGAGCTGCTTGCGGACGGGAAGCCTTCTCCCTCCTTCCTCCCTTCCTCCATCTCTCTCTCTATCTATGCAGGAGCTGCTCGCAGGCCTCTCTTTCTCCCAGCTCAGGCAGGAAGTTTTGGGCTCTTTGCTCGCGAGCAGTGGGAGAGCCTACGGGAGCAGGAGGGCCAAAGACGTTCCTGGTCATAGACAGGGTGCTCCCCTGCTCGCGAGCACTGTTTTCAAGGTCTGCCCTCTTTTTTTTAGGAATGTGAGAGGATTATAGGACATATTGTTCTGAATGTTGTCTTATTAATATTATCACTGCTATAATTTGGATAGATTGTTAGGGATGAGTTATTATTATATATTCAGCTGTTCTTAATGTTTATTTACATTTTAGTTGAAGAAATTTCAATGTTTTATTTTTTTCCATGCAAATTAATATATAAATATATTTGATGTCAAAATCTGGTAGGATTTGGCCGTGACACGTTACATGTACACGATTTCGTGTTTTCCCGGCTCCTCCATGTCGAATCCAATTTACGTGTTTGACAACATTGGTTGTATGAGGAAACTCTGCATTGAACTATAAATTCATTGACTAAAATGCCTTCGTGGTGGGGGAAATCTTCATCTAAGGATTTGAAAAAGAAGACAGCAAAAGAGAACCTTATTGGTACATTGCATCGGTTTATTAGCTCGGGCGAACAGCATAGTGCTGTAAGATCAAAAGCAGGGAGAAAATGCAACACTGATACAATCTCAGAGATTGGTTCCAGATCACGAGCAGAGTCAAGATGTACTTCACCCTCTTCGCAGGTAGCAAGATGTCAAAGCTTTTCTGCTGATTCCCATCCACTTCCTGTTCCAGGGCTCCGCTCAGGTGTAGCACACACTGCACCTGAAGTCAGTACATCAAAACGAATATTAGAAAAACGTGGAAAACCACCGCTGTTTTTACCACTTACAACATCTAAGAGGATTGTGAAAAGGCCGGAAACTAGAGATCTTGATGGAGAACTGGCTACTGCATCTGTCTCCAGTAATTGTTCCCCTGATAGTGATGAGACTGCAGATTCTCAACTTAACAGTCCTGTAGGCAATGACTTTGACAAAAGCAACATATCTGTTACAAACAGCCATCTCAGGTATCCATTATCATCTGATGCATGATACAATTCTATCGATTGCCAAAAATATTATTTGTTTATTCCAAGTTTTCTTTCTATACTATTTGTAGGGGTCTTCATAAGGATCAATCGCTTATAGTACAAAAGAATATCAGGGGAATGTCAAAGCCACCACACAAAAGACTGGGAAACCAAATCCTGGCTACATCACCTAGGATGGGTACTCGGCCTAATTACCATTCCACTGTACAGATTCCTCAATATGGTGTTCTGAGAAGTGCCCCAGATAGTTCAGTGTCAAGCCCATCTAGAAGTCCGATGAGAGTATGCCCGGAGCAGATTACATCAGCTTTCCGGGTGGCAAAACCTCAGGCAGATGTAACTTTTCTCGGATCTGGACAGTGCTCTAGTCCAGGTTCAGGTCAGACATCTGGACATAATTCCATGGGAGGAGACATTCTTGGACAGTATTGGCAACACAGTAGGAGAGGCAGCCCAGAATATTCTCCAATACCTAGCCCAAGGATGACAAGTCCTGGCCCTAGCTCCAGGATACACAGTGGAACAGTATCGCCACTTGCTGGAGGAACAGCGCCAGGATCACCGACTAGTCGGCTGGATGACGCAAAGAAAGAAAGACACAAATTGCCAGAGCCCTCCAGAAATATCCCTGGCAGTTCCCCATTTGGATCAAATAATTCTACCCCAATACACCGTAGTCCTGGAAAGCCAGATAACCCTTCAACCCCTCGTTGGAAGAAAGGAAAGTTGATCGGGCATGGCACATTTGGACATGTTTATGTTGGTTTTAATAGGTATGCTAAATTAAACTGAGTTATTGCATGTTCAAAGCCATTTTTGTGCTGCTATTTACATGCTAGTCTACCAGTTCCTGTGTGCTAGGAGGTTTTAATTATTACTTTGCTAGGATTGGTCAATGAAAACCCATGAATCAAGTTGATTCATATTTTCTTTACATATACATTTGAACATGGCATATACCAGTATAAGAATAGTACATGCATGTACGTGCCTTGTATCAGAAACTTATAAATTTAGAGGTTATAAGCTAAATACCAGAAAAGAGCAAGTTGGAGATTATAAGCCAAATACAATGATAGAGGGTGTAAGCCAAATATCAGAAGAATATATAGATAAATAAGAGGTCAAACAGTAGATATTTCTATGTGTCTTTATGGTTCTTATTGTTCCTGCTTGGTCCAAACTAATATCCTCATTCTATTGGGTCAAAATTTCTAATGAATATTTGCTCAAAAAATAATCTAATGAATATGGTGACACAAACAATGTAAAACCACCAGGATTTCTTAAATTTTGGTGAACTACTATAGTAGCTGTTGTTTCTCAATAACAAGATATGATTGTGAATGACAATTGGTGATGACAGAGTAAGACTGATCTGATAACATAACTTATATAGGTATCTTAGTCACTTATCTTTCGTATCTTTTTTTTCTGATTTTTTATGGTGGTAATGCTTTTATTTTTTATTACTCTTCTGTTCATTTTCTTTCACTAATAAATTGTCATCTAATTTCCAAACTTATCATTTACTTATTTTCATTTTTTAGTGAGAGTGGTGAAATGTGTGCAATGAAGGAGGTTACCCTGTTCATGGATGATGCTAAATCGAAAGAAAGTGCAAAACATCTGGGTCAAGTGAGTGCTTTAGTCCAATCAGATATCTGTGTCTCAATGGCCATGTTAAATATAATTTATTTTCCCTTCTTGACAGGAGATTTCTCTTTTGAGTCGCCTGCGGCATCCAAATATAGTGCAATACATTGGTTGTGAGATGGTAATGCTGATTTTCTCATCATGCTGATGTACTGCAGAAACTTTGTTTGGTTACTTTGGAAATTTGATTTATTTCTGCATCTTTCAAATAAAAATCTGCTAATTGTGTACTGTACCTCATAAAATAACTTAATATCTTTATCTCCTTTATCCTAGGAATTGAGTAAGTTTTTTTAAGGAAAGGGATTGAGTAATTAATTCTTTATATGCTTTGCTGGTTAATTGTGTCATGCATCTTGAAGTCGTATTACAGGATAACTTTGTTCATCAATCCCTCTCAAAAAAAAATGTTCATCAATGCATATAGCTAAGAAAGACAATTCATAGTTAGCTAGAAAGATTATCATCTAGCTAAGGAATTTTATTTACTCCAATTTTTCGGAATCTCAGCTTGCTATTTTGCACTCAATTCCAAAGTGGTTTAAGAAAGTTGCACACCTCTTGATGAGCACTTTTGTTATTTGCATCATTTTCTCATATCATTTCCTTGTTATTATTTATTTTCCACATGGGATGAGGGTATAGAATCTTTACTTTGTGGCTTTTGCCACATAAGTTCTGTAAAATACTTGAATTGTTTTATTTCCTTAAATTACAATTGTAACTTCCATCAAACCTGCAAATTGTCTTTAATAGGGAACTATCAAATGATTCTATTACCTTTTTCTTTTAACAGGTTGATGAGAAGCTTTATATTTATTTGGAATATGTTTCTGGTGGTTCTATTCATAAACTTCTTCAAGAATATGGCCAATTTGGTGAACCTGCAATCCGTAGCTATACACAGCAAATTCTTTCAGGCCTAGCATATTTGCATTCTAAAAATACAGTTCATAGGTATGAGCTACCTTTCTAAATCTAGTGCAGCAGTGACTGCTCCATAATTTCTGTAACTAAAATTTTCATTATTCAGGGATATTAAAGGCGCAAATATATTGGTAGACCCAAATGGCCGCGTTAAGCTAGCAGATTTTGGGATGGCAAAACATGTAACATTTCATATCTATTGAGCTTATACATTATTATCTTAGTGCATTATAATCACTTTCGTGGAATTCTAAATTTATTCTCCTACTGCTATGCTGATTCTGTTTTTTTTTCTGAGGATAGTTTCTCTAGGGGATTCTCTGAAGATAGTGAGTTAAGAGTATGATTGAATGATTGGCACCCATCTTGATCTGTGAAATTTCATTAATTATATGAATAATTTAAATTACCCGAATTTGATAACTAAAACTGAAAAGTGCCCAGTTGCCTGCATGTCGCATATACTTGATGCATTGTCCTCCCGTACTTACCACCTATTGCATTTCTTAACCTTGCACATGTTATGATTTACTATAGATTGATGTAATGAGTCAGGTTGAAACTTTTTTTGAGACAGAGTCAGGTTGAAACTGGGTCTAATATATTACTTTTTGCAATATTTCTATAATGAAATTATCTCTTGAAACTGTTTGCATGTGACATATAAATTGACGAAATTTTTTCCTTATATGTATTATGCAATATACGTGAAATAAATTGACATCACACTAACCTTCAACCCTCACATTGTACTGTTTGTTTTCAGATCACTGGCCATTCATGTCTATCATTCAAAGGAAGTCCATATTGGATGGCACCTGAGGTAGTCTTGGCTCTTTCCCATTTTGCATTCAATATGTCGGTTATATATTATGCCTTCTTAATTTTGTTCATTTAGGTCATTAAAAATTCAAATGGCCGTGGTCTTGCCGTGGATATATGGAGTCTAGGGTGCACAGTCTTGGAGATGGCTACATCAAAACCACCCTGGAGCCAGTATGAAGGCGTAAGTAACTTTGATGCTGAATTTGTTAGTTCAAACTTAGACTTTGTGAAGAACTTTACTGCTACAACAGTTTCAGCACTGACTTGATGTGCCATTTTCTTCGGTATTATAACATGTCATGTGAATAATCTTGCAGTAGTTTAATAGCCTTGCAAGATGGCATCTCACTGAGGACTCCCATACTAAGTCTTGGAAGTTATGGTGGACCAAATGAGATATATAACAGGAAAGAACTGAGACTTGAGTTTCTTTAGACAGATCTTTCAGCCAATCAAATCATTCTGCTGTCCATATAGACTAACACGTATGAAGTCTTCTATGTACTCATGTCAGAAAGTAGACCTTGTATATGTTCATGGCGATCTCTCTATGCTAGGTGTTACAAGATGTTCACACATGCATGCAATCATAGATACTTCTATGATGAAGAAAGCATATTGGTCATGCACTAGATCTTTGCATATTTTCTGTTTCCAGGTTACTTATCATTCATCTGTCCACTAGATTGCTGCAATGTTCAAGATTGGGAATAGTAAGGAGTTGCCAGCGATTCCTGAACATCTCTCTGATGAAGGAAAAGATTTCATAAGGCGATGTCTACAACGTGAGCCATCAAATCGTCCTACAGCAGCTGAGCTTTTACGACATTCATTTGTTAATAATGCAGCTTCAGTGGAGAAATTCATTGTTGGTTGTGAACCTTGTGAGCTACCAATAAGCATCCCTAGCAATGTAAGCCCTAAGGTACTGTCACATTCCTTTTCATATAACATTAAGATTCTTATATTTTATAAAAGGTGCAGTACGCATTCATAAAGATGTTGCTGTAGACAGGTTCATGGTTGTTTATAGACAAAACTTTCCTGCTTCTAACTCACAAACGAACTAAAGTGTCCATCTTAGAGTTTTCTCTTTGTGCCGTTTTAGAGAAATAAAATTTGATGACAACCTGCTGATCTGCCATTTACCTTGAAGAATAGAAATGACTGCCATAGTATGTATAATTGTTTTCTTTCCACCTTCTCATTTGGCAAATATGAATGATAAGAATGCCAGATTTTTGAATAATTCCAATTGCATTTCCTTTGAGGTAATCCTTGAGATGGCTCGTCTTTAGGTTCCTTATCTTTATTTTCCCTATTCAAAAGAGAACACTTGCCTGCAGTTGCTGGGGATAATTTGGTTCTATTACCAAGGTTTCTACATTATAAAAGCAACGATCTCTTGGTTTTGTCCATTTTTAAGATTATTTTTTACTTTCCTATACGTTTCTGACTTGTAATCTCTTTTCTAATATTATTATTAAATAAATATAATTATCCATCAATATATAGTTTTGAGAATTATTCTTCACTCCGAGCGATTTAAAGTAATCCCCTTGATGTTCTCATCATCAAACAATTGATATCTACACAATCCACAGTTAATTTCCATAATGGCTAATTGATCTTTCTAAGTAATCTTGTTTTGTTTGGTATTTATGTGTTTGACAGATTAAAATGATAGCTTTCTTATAATTTGTATAGAATATCACACAGATTTTGATTTTCAGTTGTTTCTGTTTCTGTTTCTGTTTCTGTTCCATTTTCTTTGTGCTTGTATTATTTCTTACTTCCAGAAGCGTAGAGGCTTTCCTTTCAGATGTTTTCTTTTGTTTGCAATTTTTTGCATTCCTTACAAATACAAAACCAAATTAAAAGTGATTATTTAGCTTTCTGATGTATGCAGAAAAGAATTTTGTGCTGGTTTTCTAGATATCCATATATTGTTTTCATGCTAAAGAACGCATTTCTTTGTTAAAACTTCAGAATAGTGGACATGTGACAAATTTGTCTACACTGGATAAGGATGGACTGGGAGTTCAATATTTAAGGGGTGGAAGATCTACATTAACAGGGTAAGAAAAAATTCCTTCAAAAATTGGAACATGTTTCTGTTAACTTTACCAAGATCATTTGTGAACCATGAACTGTATTTACAAATCTTTTACTTTGTGACATTGAAGAATAATTATAGGTTGCAACCGATAAAAAGGAACACGAACAACTATAGGGGTTTATGGTAATGGACAATCTGGGCTATATCTAGGACTCAATTTTCAGTATTATGTTTTGCGCTTTTTCTTTCTGAAGTTATTTTTCAGCACATAAGTATGTCATTTTCTTATACGGAAATGTCCTGTTACTAGACCATTTTGTTTTATATTAAATATAGAGCTTTCAATATACACATATGTAACCAATAATTGATTGGTTCAGCTGGTTAACAGGCTGAGCTGAGGTATGGAGAGATCATGGCACTGAAAACTGGAATCTTTGTTGGGAGATATTTGCCTTTTATGTTCACATCTTGAACTGAATTAATCAGAGCCTAGTAGGCTTATGGGTGCTAGAGTTCACACTTCACACTGAAAAAAAATTGTTGCATTTTTAAAGCATTTAGTTATGTTTAATTCCCAGCAATTTTATTATCATCTGAATCAAATCTAAGGTTCAAGTTTGTTGTCATGGTCGGTAAAGCTTTCTTTATTCTATGTAACAATTTTATCAATCGCAGTGCTGTTTAACTGCTTTGTTTCAGATTGTATGCAGAAATTATCAAGTGATTGATATATTATATTTTTCTTATCACTGGTTTAGTTTCTAGTGATTGTCAGATAATAGGCTTAATATAATGAATATAGTCATGAATCTGGCAACCAGTTTGAGATTTTGAATCAAATTAAAAATGTTTGTCGCCTTTCTCTAGAGCGTTTATTAGTTGGGAAGAATGATATTGATTTTTTTATCAAGATTATTCTTATGTAACATATGTTACTTTGGAATTTCGTGAGATCTTATTCTATGATATATAAAAACTTGAATCCAGGAAGGTTTAATTTATCTGATCCTTTTCTTGTTCTGTTTTGCAGTGATGCTCGGACTAAGTATGTTTCTTGCCCAGTCTCTCCCATTGGAAGCCCTATGTTGACTTCCAGATCCCCACGTGTGAGTGGAAGGATATCCCCTTCTCCCATCTCAAGTCCTAGAACTACTTCAGGTGCATCCACGCCACTGACAGGGGGCAATGGTGCTATTCCGTTCAACCATCCCAAGCAGATAGCTTACCTTCATGATGCCTCTAGTAGCTCATCAAGAGCTGCTAATGATCTTCATCCATGTGTGACAGTTCATCACGAACCCAGGCTTGACCTTTTTATCCAAATGCAAAAATCCTTGTCAAATCTTCAGGAGAGAATAACATATGATGCAGATATGCTTGGTCCTCAGTTTGGTAGGGTGGGACATGGTAATTTGTTGGAGCCTTGTGAAAGGCAGCCTGCCCTGTCTGATTGTGTAGCACATCAGAAGTTGAGAGATCAAAAAAAGGCTAATCCATCACTGGACCTTATTTCTAGCTCTTCAATCCTTAGCCGGATTAATGGCATTTGATTCTGTGGCATTTGGACCATTTGGTCACCATCACCTGGCCATTATCTTTCCTAACTCGGCTGGTTCTGCATTGCTATTATCTTCAACCACAGGCAATTTAATTTATCCAGCATGTAGTGAAAGATGCAGTCCTTTGAATAAGTATTTCTACATTGGAGGTTAAAGTGAACATATGATCTCATTTGCAACATCATCAATCAACCCTATAACTGGTGAGACTATTTGGTGAATCGTGTTCCGTAGAAACTAGCTTATTTCTGCAATTTCTTATTTACAGTATTGAAATGCAATCAATCTGATGTCAGATTTCATAAAGTTGCTCAATTTTGTTTTAACTTAATTTTTTACTCAGTATCATCCTTTATGTTCTGCCATTCCGGTGCAGGTACAGTTCACTATAGAAAAGTTATAGCATGCACAAAATGTACTGGAATCTTTATTGTCTTGATGTTAGGGTACTATGATGGGCATTTTAGCTGTTTCTGATCAATCATGTTTAATAAAATTGTGCACCCTGGAACTATATAATCATGTTCTGCCATTCTGGCGCAGGTACAGTTCACTATAGAAAAGTCGTAGCATGTATGAAATGTACTGAAATCTTTATTGTCTTGATGTTTTTTTGAGAAGGTTATTGTCTTGATGTTAGAGTACTATGATGGGCATTTTATCTGTTTCTGATCAATCATGCGTAATAAAATTGTGCAGTCATTACTGGAACTATAAAATCAGCAAATGCCTTCCTACAAATTCACTTCGGGTGTATTTTAGCTCGGTTTAATTGTCTATGCGTGGAGTTTGTTTTGTAATGTCATCGTCTTGTAGTCATTGGATGAGCTTTAAAATGCATGTATACACTCTTAATATTTGTGGCATTTCCTTGGTAAGATATGGGTATCATCAATCCTATTGAAAATATTCTTCTCCCACTTTTACAACATAAGTTCCAGGTCTATTTTGCAATTTTGTATATTTGTCTAACACCATATCATCTCACCGGCAATGTATGTTGAATTGCAGGTCGAAAATCGGTCAGATGCCAACTGGGGTTATGGAACTGTACAACATTACCAACATTAAAAGAGACAGAATGTGGATACTGATGGATCTGAATTTATGCACTCCATACCAATTTGTTTGTTCTTTTTTATCCTAAGTCATTTGTACAGAGGATAATTGCAATGTGTGCTCAGATTTTTCACCACAAAGTGGTCCAATGTCTCAGCGACTATTTCTTGACTAAGCTGACTACAGAGTCTTGTATTACAGTAAAGAGTGGTGGTGGGGGCGCAGATGTTGTTATTATTTTCCATGTATTAAGACTTCACTGTAACAACAAAAGGAAATCATATTTTGTCTAAGGCAGTGTTTGCCTTATTTTTTAGTATATATGTACTTAGAAGTTGCCACCTAATGTAGATCTGGTGGATTCAGTTAGCATTTAATTTGTGCCATTTAGTTTCATCACCCATCTGCTACATTGTGAAGAATTTACTAAGAGGGAACAGCAAAGGACAGATTGATTGCCCTTTCTCTACCTTGCAGCTGGAGTATATGTTGTTTGGCGGAGACAGGCAAAAGGCTGGTCCAAGCAGAATATATATATATAGTGCACTTATGGATAGTACACACTACAGTAAACTAACATTTAAATCTCATATTTTTCTTTAAAAATAATCTACTTGATATATTAACTATTGAATTTCATCGTATCGTCTAAAAGTTGAGTTTATTATTTTTATTTTATTATATCTTGGTTCAACGATGTAAATAAAAATGGAAATCTTGTAAATCTTAAATAAAAATCTATTAATATATAGATAGATAAATAGATACACACTCACACAACACAGTTCTAAAGTTATCAACATGACTGGATGCATGGAACCTCCTGCATTATTCAAGGTCGCGTCCTTGTCATTCGGGTCGTTGAAGATATCTTTCAAGTTTCAAACACTTTCTTTACCAGATTAAATAGAAAATTACATTCTTATTGAAAAAAAAAATTGAAATTAGATTTGTAGAGAGAGAGAGAGAGAGAGAGAGAGAGAGTAATTAATTAATAATATGGTCGTACTTCACGTATTGGATAAAATAGACTATGTTACATGGCAGTACATAGCTTTACACACAAGATAAAAATAACAGGAGGGTCTGACGAGAGAGTACATGGAGGAGGTGGAACAAGGATAAGAATTGAGCCAAACAAAGGCTTTAAGACAACAAATACAAGAGACACAACGATGTGATCTTGTTTCCATAGTCATCGAATCCAAATGCTCAGGACCTGCTCTTGAACGGGATGGCTCTTATGACGATCTGGTGGTAGATGGCAGCAAGACCAGCTCCAATGAAGGGGCCGACCCAGAAGATCCACTGCAGGAGGCAGAACAGTCACAGAAGCATCGATCAGAATTATTGTATCATATATAAACTAAAGCATGGCGTTCATAACATTTACAGTAGTAGCAAGAACAAAGCCTTACATGGTCATCCCATGCATGGTCCTGGTTGTAGATGATGGCAGCTCCAAGGCTCCTTGCAGGGTTGATGCTCGTGCCAGTGATGGGAATGGTGGCCAGGTGCACCAGGAACACAGCAAATCCAATAGGCAGGGGAGCAAGGATCTGTTTGCAAAATTCCAGTTGATTACACTTCTCATCAGCATATACACTAAAATTAAGAACCATGCAACAAGGGAGGAGTGGCTGCCATATATACTCACAGGAACGTGGGAGTCCCTGGCGTTCCTCTTGGCGTCGGTGGCGGAGAAGACGGTGTAGACGAGGATGAAGGTGCCGACGATCTCGGCGCCCAGGGCGGCGCCCTTGGTGTAGCCATGAGCGACGACGTTGGCTCCGCCGCCGGTTGTCTCGTACAAGCCCTTCCTGTAGCCCTTCACGACGCCGGCGCCACAGATGGCGCCCAGGCACTGCATCACTATGTAGAAGAGGGCCCTGGTCAGTGAGAGCTTCCTCGCCAGGAAGAGCCCAAAGGTCACTGCTGGGTTAATGTGGCCACCTGCAGACATAACAAGTTATTATTAAGCTGCCAGCAATCTGAGAGAGAGAGAGAGAGAGAGAGAGAGAGAGAGAGAGAGAGAG
>LTAE01007595.1:2415-17386 GCA_001647135.1 Pontederia paniculata
TATATATATATATATGTATATATTATATATCTTTAGATTAGAGCCAAAATTTGGAGGTCATTCTTCTTTGTTAGGGATTGTTAAACTTGCAAGAGGTATATAAATATTTTGTTTTCTAAACTTTAAATTATGTTGAATGTTAGTGTTTGAATTTATGATTCCTAGTCTAGTGACAATTTCTCTTCTTTCCATCTCTCTTTTCCCTCTCGTTATGTGTAGCTAATCTTCCTGTTTTGGGGTTAGATGAAGTTTAGGGTTTAATTGCTTTGGAATAGTGATTATGCATGTGTGTGATTTTTTTACTTAGTGAATGTATTGCTAGATTTTTACCTCATTTAAGTCAATCTAGGTTGTTAAGTGATGAAAGTCATCTTATTTAATTAGTAGCCTTGCTAAGTAAGATATAAAGTGTGATATCTAGAGATAGAGTAATCTTATATTGCTTCTTAAGCTCTTGAACAAAATGCAACTATGTGTTAGAGTGGATGCATGAATGTGTTATTCTTTAACCTTAGTTAAAATTGTGTTTCTTTGAAAGAGGAATGCATTATTTATGAAGTGAAGCAAGAATATATTGCATGTTTGATCACTATCATGTGCATGAATACCCTTATTAATGGATTCGAAACCCTAGAACATCTCTATTATATGTAATTCCGCCTACGTCGCATCATTTATTTACCTCTTTCACATTCTCTTTAGTTGATTTTTATTGATAGCTTGGTCTTTTCATTTCTAACTCTAACCTTCTGGATAACGCATTGCGAACTATAATTCTAAACTTGGCCACTTTTCTATGGGATCGATATTTTATTACTATAACAAGGCTCCGTACACTTGCGAGACGCTCGTCAAGTTTTTGGCGTCGTTGTTGAGGAAGTGTGCCAATATAAGAGTTTTGTTTTCAATTGTTACTCTAGACATTTTTCTTTTATTTTTGTTGTATGCCATGCTCATGCAGGGAAGTAGAACCTTTTTTACTTGAAAATTGAAAGAACTTTCCAAGCACTCCGAAGAGTACAAAGAGTTAGTAGGCAAAATATGGCCGCGAACCAAGGAGGTTGTTCGGGAATTGATATTGCAAATGAACAAGTTGCTAATGAGGGGAACGTCATCAAACAAGCAAACAACCAACAAAGAACACCGTATGTAAATGCTAATATTGGTCATCAAGAAGTAACAGATGTTCCCATGAGAGAACTAGCAAGAAGAAACTATAGAGGAACAAGATCAAGTCTTGTGATGCCAAGGATTACAGCCAACAACTTAAAGTTAAAATACGCCCTCATCCAAACGATACGACTTAATCAATTTAGATGAGTTAATAATGAAGATCCCACCTCTCATGTGAATCGATTCTTCCAAAATTGTGATACAATTAAAATTAATGGAGCAACCGAAGATGCCATCAAGATGAGACTCTTTCTATTTTCTCTACGAGATGAAGCTCAAGAATGGTTAGACTCTTAACCTCAAGGAATATTCAACACTTGGGATGATTTGTTTCAAGCATTTATGTCAAGATTTTATCCATCCGACAAATATTTCAAATTCAGGAATGAGATTAATTGCTTCAAGAAAAAAGAGAATGAAAGTTTGAGAGTGGCATCAAAGAGATTCAAGAAGTTACAAAGACAATGCCATCACCATCAATTGTCGAATTAATTATTAGTTGAGACTTTTTACAATGGATTAACACCGGCAATATGAAATTTAGTATTGAGTCATCTTTGGCGAGTGGATCGATTATGAACTTGCCATATCCAATACCTTGTGATCTATTGGACCAATTGAGCTAAAATGATGAAGAGTCACCTTCAAGATGGACTCAACCAAAAGATAAAGCATATAATGTCTTGAGTGCAAATGTGGATACTCTAGTGCAAATGATGTCAAGGATGAACCAAGGCAACTCAAGTCAACTGGCCAATGTACAAACTATGTGTGAAGAATACAGAGGGTCCTATGAAAGCTATGAATTGTCTCCAAGTGGAAAAGCAAACTTCGCGGGGAACCAAAATTGGGCAAACAATCCTTGCTCAAGCACATACAATCCTAGATGGAGGAACCACCCCAACTTTTCTTGGGGCAATTAAGGAGGGCCTTCACAACAACAACATAGAGCACAACCAACACTTGGAATGCTACCGAGGCCTCCATATCAACAACCATATCATCAACAAGAGTATCAATCGCCAATATCAACAACCTCATCATCCACAACCTCAAGTAGAAAAGAAGCAATCTTGGGAGTATGCTATAGAGAAACTAGCCAATGCAACTAGTGATCGATTTGAGAAGGTTGATAAAGGAATGAAGTTGCATGTTGATGATTTCAAATAAAAAATTGGAATACCAAGTGGGTCAACTTGCCAACTCCATCAACTTAAGAGAAGATGGAAATTTGTAGCAAAACACAAGTGAATTCTAGAGAACAATGCAAGGCAAAAGAGTTGAGAAGCGGCAAAACCTTGGAGCAACCTCAAGTCAAAGCAAAAGACAAGGGGGAGGAAAAGATGGAGGAACCCATTGAAGATGAAGACAACGAGGGAGGCCAAAATTTCAAAGAAATGCATACTACCTCCACCATGTGTACATCCTATTCTATTTCCTCAAATATTACAAAGGCCCAAGAATGACAAGCAATTCGAGAAGTTTGTGAAACTCTTCAAGCAAATTCACATAAACATTCCATTTGCCGATGATATTGCTCAAATTCTGGCATATGCAAAATTTCTCAAAGAAATCATGTCTAATAAGAGGACACTTGAAAAGAATGAAACATAGCACTAACGGAAGAGTGTAGCATTGTATCCAAAGGAAACTACCTCCAAAGTTTAAAGATCTCGGGAGTTTATCTATTCCATGCATTATAGGAGATTTTCACATAGCTAAAGCTTAATGTGACTTAGGAGCGAGTGTATCTCTAGTGCCTCTCTCCATTTGTAAAAATCTTGGTTTGAAGGAATTGAAGCCTATATCCATCTCCTTATACTAGCCGACTGGTCCATTACATATCCCATGGGGGTACTTGAAACTGTATTATTAAAGGTGGACAAAATTCTATCATTCTAGACATGGAAGAAGATAGAGAAATTCTCATCATCTTGGGTAGGCCATTCTTAGGCACAACGGGTGCTATAATTGATGTGAAGAATGAAAATCTCACACTCACTATTGATGAAGAGAAAGTAGAGTTTGATTTAGCAAGAGCTTCCAAGTTTCCATTCACCAACGACCAAGTCTTCCAAGTTGATTGTATGGAAGAACTAGCAAAAGAAGCTTGTCAAAAGATGTTGCACCGAGACCCATTGGAGAGATGCCTATTGAAAAAGGACATGGAAGTTTGTGATGAGGATGAAGACCATGAGATGCATTGTGCCTTGAACGTCGACACCACTCAACATTATCAAAAAGGTAGAAACATTGAAGATCTTGGTCATGGTAAAACACTTCCTCCCCTTTATCATGTGATTGTTCATATTCCTGAATTGAAACATCTTCCTCCTCGTCTAAGTATGCATTTCTAGGAGAGAATGAGTCCTACCAGTTATTGTTAATGCTTCTTTAATCCCTTTGCAACTTGATAAACTACTTAGGGTCTTGAGAGAGAAGAAACAAGCCTAATGATGGACCATAGCCGACCTCAAAGGTATACGCCCGTGCATGCATAGGATCCTCATGGAGGAAGATCATAAGCTAGCCATTGAGCATCATAGAAGATTGAACCCAAACATGAAGGAAGTTATGAGAGGTGAGATTTTAAAATGGCTTGATGTGAAACTATAATAAGTGAAAGATTATGTGGCACAATAAGGTAAAATAAAACTAAGTGTCATCTATGAGGGTCATCTCTATAATTCATCTACCGAGGTTCCTAAGTAATGGAATTAATATGTGGCTCAAATGAGCAAGCCTTATAGGGTAATGGTCCAAAATGAGACCTATGGTTCACTGATATGTGATGTGATAACGTAGTGCCACCTTGAATATGATAAGTAAAGATAGTAAATAAAAAGAAAATATGTGATTATGCAATATGATTTACATATGAGATCTTATGTGTTTTTGAAATGGAAGTTGTAAATTATGGATTTATATATGTATGGATTGTATATCATGTTTATTATATGGATGTTGCCTATGTTTTAGATAATAATCTTTACGTGAATTTAATATTTGACGTTTAGATTTCATTATGTGTATTTAATTTTGTTTATTGACCCTACATACAATTCATGAGAAAAATACCGTATTTTTTCATGTAGTTGGATTCCGCATGTTAAAATATGATGGGTGGCGGTTGAACACTCGTGACAATCATTATATATATATATAATATATATATATATATATATATATGTATATATCTGTGTGTGTGTGTGTGTGTGTGTGTATGTTGTGGTTATTGTATCATAATGTAAACAAACATCTTAAGTTGTGACTATTAGATATTTTGGCTTGTATTTGTTTTATCTATTATGATATATGTGAAGTTTTCAATTTTATAAATGTTAAGAGTTATTATGTGTATAAGTTTGTTGTTGCTTATGTGTCAACTATAATAATCCGGACTCTCGAGATATGACATAAATAGTTTTCACTCACTCGAGTGTTCGGGTCGTTACAGTTTTAAATCGAAGTGATATTATTTTTGTGTATTCATACGAATATGAACAAGAACTAGAAAAATGAATTTTTTCACGACTCTACAACTTGTAAAATCACGACCAAGGACCTAGCACATAAAAATATTAACGTAGAACAATTAAAACTTTACAGTTGTTTTTTTATTGATAATTGGGAGGCATCCATTTGATGGATGGATAAAGGACACATGTAGAAGCTTGGGAAATGGGATAAAAGGTGAAAAAACCCTATGAGAGGAGAGAGATCCCTTTATGGAGGCACTGGGTTCTAAGTTGTTGGAGGGATGGTACGAGAGGGCTTAAGAGGCATTCTTAGAGGGATTCAAGAGCTTATTTCTGTTTGGATTTTGTAATTTTAAGTTTGAATTTGTTTTCTATGTTTCTAATGAACATTAGTAGTGCGTTCCGAGATGTGAAGTGAGAGAGAAGATATGTGATAATTGGGGGTTTGAATTGAGACCCATGCATGACTGGCTCATGACCATCTTCCGGAGAATATCGATGGACGACACTTTTCACCAAGCACTCGACAACCCAAAGCCGCCTCTTTCAAGAATCGCTTTGCACCTCTTATTTCCTCCACTTACTGTGGTAAAGAGAAAAGATCCATCTGCTAGCACTCCAATAACTAGGTTTTCTTTTCTACATTAGTTGATTGTTTAGGATGTTCATTTGATAGTTCACATTTTGATATATTCTCAATGCAAAAGTGCGATATTTCTTTTTATCTTAACTACACTCTACAATTTTGTTTATTGTCATTGTATGTTTTGCTAATTGAATGGATTTGAATTGAAAGTTTATTTTTATTTTTCTATATATCTATGTGATTGTGAACTCACAAGGATCGGTTCACCTTGATAAAGGGTAATCTAGTGCGACAGTAGGTTAGAAGGCAATTGATTCATATAGTTCACCAATTGCATAGAATAGGGGATTCATTTTAATGTTCTTGTGTTGATCCGAGAGGATAACGAAGCCATCACTTGAAGAAAGAGTTTATTTTTCTTGGCCTTTTATATTTTTATATATAACCTTTATAGTCTATAACAACAATGATGATCAAAAGATTAAGTCGTTCTTCATCACTAATTATAAAGGACATTGGTTTTGCGGGTAGCGAATAGCCAAGTAGTTGCCCTTTGGCTATTTCGACACTCAACTAAGCAATTGTGAGGTTGTGAACATGAGATTTGTGCCTTTTAAACCGCTGGATATAAGGAGAAGTTTTAGGAAAAGGATTGAGAAGTGGAGCACGAGAGTTGCAATCTTGTGGCTTTGGATTCTTTGGATGTGTGAATTTGGCACCAAGAGATTGATATTATGAGTAGCTAAATTCACACCCCTATTGTAGTAATTTTTTAGGGAATGTTCGTTTATCTTGTGATTTGCTACACTATTCTAACACTATGGTTATGATTTATGAACTGATCACTTAAACATTCTTATAGAAAATATTAGCTTTAGAACTTCTATTATCATTTGAGTTACTCATTTGTTCTTTAGCCTAAATTACGTCTTCATAATTATGAAACACATAAAAATTAATGTCGCTCATTTACTCATTTAGCTCTTGCTTTATTGATTCTATTTCTTGTTTATAATATTCTTAGCTTAACTACTCAATTAGTGGCTTAGTACTTGAGTTATTCTTTGCTCTCTATGGATTTTTGTTTCATACAACAGTCAATCATTAATAAAAATAACTTTAATAACTTATCCACTGGCGGAACAAGGTCCGCATCCGAAATGGACACAGTCCATTTCATGGAAAATTATCATGCTTATTCCTCTAGCCGAACATGACCCATGTCATCACCTGATACGTCCCATTTCCAACGATCCATTTCATGTCAACAAGACGCGGTCTGGGTTCAAGGCGACCCGACCTGCGATCAAACCTTGACACGGCAGGTGTTTGCGCAACACAGTCTATGTCGAGCATTTTTTGGTTCATGTGATATGACCAGTTTGCTGACTCGGCTCACATTTCAATTTAGGGTGGAACCGGTTGGACATGTGGTCCATGTCAAGTTGATGTGCTCGTTCTTCAGTTTAGGGTTATATTTGCATCATCATCATCCTAGGAAACATGGTCCATGTCGTGATTCACACAACCCATTTCCAAGTAAGTACGCAGTCATTTATCTGCCTTGTTTTCCTGGTGATCTCGAGAAACACGACTTGCGTCAAGGTGCGACGCGGTCCACTTTTGTGCACTCCGAGATGATCCATTGACATGTTGGCTTCCTGCAACTATGGACACAGTTCGCATCAAAGGGCAATGTGGTCTTCCTCTACTCCTCTGTCTAGGGAGAGAATGATCTGCGAGGGGCGTTGCCCTTTCCGAACTCGTCGAACACGATCTATGTCCTTTGGGACATGGTCCGTGTGCAATCTGTCGTCGTCATCTTCTTCTAATTAGCAGTTCGTTATTAATAATGATTTATACTTTCAATTAAAATGAAATCATCATCTTTCTTGAAGTAAAACCCCTACATATTCATATGAAAATATGTAAGATTGATCCTCCTAATATGTAGGTCATTAGTCGTTAACTCTTCTTTCTCATTTGGCATTCCTTGGTCCTCGTTCCTCTCTCATGGTATGGCCTCCTCCTCTTCTAGTTCACAGAGAGAGAGAGAGAGAGAGAGACTTCTAGTGCTTTAGACTTAGGAGAGAAAACAATGAGGTCTTTTCTCTCTAAGGCATCCGTCCAAGGTTTAACCAAAGTCCATCTAATTGACTTTTAATATTTTATTTTATCCCAAACCAAATATTCTATTTTAAAATTGACAGAACACTATTAATTAATCTCCATCATTTCGAAGGAGCACAACACGACCCTGTTCCTCCTGAACACGACCTGTGTTGGGCCTAATCCTTTTTCTTCCACAACGTGGTCAGTGTCCTATTTAGGCACGATCTGCGCACTTTTCACCAACACAACTTGTGTCCTACAAGAACACGACCCATGTTGAGCCATTTCTACTCCAAGTCGACCTCTCTTCATCCTTCATATGCAACACAATCTGCGTCCGAATAGGACACAATCCGTATTGGTTCCCTTTATTATCCTTTTTCTCTTTTCCTTATTATTTTTATTTAATTGAAATTGTTAGGTTTTACATAATATGCTTATCATTAATCTCTAAGTTGGTATCAGAACTTAATCTCGATAATTAGTGGCAATCTCATATTCTTTTCCTATGTCATCTGGCTTTGTGCTTTCAACCGATAACTCCAATGCTGCACCTCTCCCAGCTCTCCACCAAGAAAACATTACCTCTCACTCATGCTTATAGCATGAAACTACTTCTTGTGGCTATAAAATTCCCCTACTCATCCGACTAATATTGTGTTTAGAAATTTAAAACTAATACTATCTATTGGTGTTCACAAATTTGCACATATATTGTCACAGTGTGTATGAATCTAAACACGATTTATAGTTAGACAAATCTAAAAGAGTTTTTTTAAATAAGGAACACACAAAAGGTTTAATAGGTGTATAGGGGGCGCATTAGAGAAAATATATTAGTGGCTCCAAATATTTTAAATAGGAATATGCGTACCATTATCAATTTGTACTTTTTGGATCCCTGGTATGATATGGCTACTTGCAAAAATTGCAAGTCGAGTGTGATATGTGAGTAGCGTCAATGTCAGGGAACTAGTCATTGTAAGCTTGAGGAATTGAAATTGACGTAGTTGCAAGAGGTTGTTGTGTAGTATGAAACACTTGGTACCTAATATCAATACTCTCAATTGTAAAGAGAGTGTCCAAGTGTGCCACATACCAAACATAGTGAGTGTTGTTGTTGTCTTTGGCCTCTACATCCACGCCCTCAGCCATTGCAATTATTATATGTTGTGGAGGTCTATTGTTGTTGTTGTGGGATGGAGACATTGAAGTATATATTGCTGCCGAGAAAATAGCTTCTAGAAGCCTCTTGGATTTAATTATGATCTCATGACTTGCTAAAATGTTGTTGAGTTCAAGGAAGGTTCGTGGAGCACTCCTTGCTACTAATGAGGCAATGAAGTGGCTGTAATCATGATTCAAGTTATTAATAATGACTGCATTAGAATTAGAAGTGGACAAGGGGCGACTTGTGCTATGAGTTTGTCAACAATATATTTTGCCTATGAAGGTAAGATGAAAGAGAGATGTCGCCTTGTTTGAAAGTCTGAAGTTGCATTTGGAGTTGCAATATTCTTGTATTAATAGGTGCACCAAAAGCATGCTTTAGCGCAAACCAAACTTTGCGAGCAGTTGTAAGGCCTACAATAATAGACCAGAATTCTTTAGATAGAGATGATAAAAGTCAACTTAGTAACAATTGATATGGCGACGCAATTTGGAGAAACCGAGAAGTAGCTATAGTATCAACTTTCGGAGATGGGGCTTGTAGATGACCCTTAATTAAATTGGGTTTGAACCTACTGAACAGAAAGAATGGATATTGTGTCACAACAATGCAACTGATGTTCTTGCAACTGAACAAGCTATTGATATCCTAAAGAAAAGAATAACTTAATGAAAGGTAGAGAGATAAATTGAAGATTTATTAATTATTTTTCTCTCATGATATTTGTACATATGATTTTTTTATTGAATATGTCCTATACATATTGAGCTTTATCGCTCATGGGAGAATTGTCTTCCCTACTTTTGATCCTGCAGGCGATGAATGCAACTGATCATAAGTGATGTCTTGCACATGATGAGTCTAGCTTGAGTACAGTCTGTTGCATTAGAGTTAGTGAAAGTTATTAGTCATATTTTTTCTTTATTTTGAACAATGTAAAAGAATAGTTTATTTAGTTAAACTATTGAATATAGTTTTATTTTAAAGTTATTGCTTCCCATTATGTGTCCATATTGTTGATCAATCTTTTAGTTAAAGTCAAGTCAAAGAAGTAATGTTGTAGCGTCACCAAGTTTGTATTCTATCACATGGTGGGGTATGGATTGGAAGCAGTACATATTATTTCACCTATGTATTCATTATATTATATAAAATAGGAAATTACATGAGTGACATGATGAGGGACGAGATATGTGAAACATGATGTTCAAGTTTTGCTGAAAGTCGTTGGAACACATAACTTATTAGGGGCGGCGATAGATGCCTGCGGGTGCCTCTAAGTGCGGGCACTAGATTTTATTTAACATAAACATATATATATATATATAATATATATATATAAATATGTGGTTGCCTATACACCAGAGGAGTATGTGGTTGTCTTTGTCACACCCTAATGGCTCTTAAAGCATATGTGAGTGAGACAACATATATTTTAATGTATTAATTTGAGACTTATTATTTATTTGCACCACGTGGTTTCTCCTCTGGTGTATAGGCAACAACAATATTCAAATAATGTCTTCTTCAATTTGCTAATTCTAATTCCTGGGAGATATGCTTTTCTCCTTTGACTATCCATTAATTGGCTTTACCAATTCTTTCTTCACTTTCGTTTTATTTCTTCAAAAAGACTAATTTTCCTAAGAAATAGACATAGGATAATCATGAATAATCGTCGATGTAATATAGTTACTTTTGTGCTTGACAACTCTTTATAGTTCACAAATATCAAATGAATAACATCTATCCTCGACCTTATTCCTATTAGAAAAAATATGTCATAGCCATTTAACTAATCAAGCAATGCTCACGTGGCACTATCCTTGATTCAAAAATGTTAAATACCTAATTCATTTTGACTATTTTTCATTTTAAAGTTTTATAAATATCTCAGTCTTGTGTCAAAGATCAAAATCTGACACATAACATAGACTATACTTATTGATTATTCATACTATCGAATGACAAAATATGTCATAATTGAGAACAAGATTTCCCGAAACAAATACCTTGTTGTTCTTTCTAATGAATACTCAACCAATATAAAACTTAACTTCAAACTTCTTTGTAGAGGAAACTTAAACAAGGATCATATCCTAAAATATTCATGGCACATACATCATATGTTAGAGTGTCATGAAGCCATCTCCTAGATGGAGCATGTATTTTCCTGTTAAGGTATATAATATTTGTAGTTTCTATTATTGATCTAGTAGAAAATATATACATGTGAGATAGAGAGAGTTTAGCTAGGAAGTTACAATAGATGTGATTGGAGATACTATACAACCAGGAATATCTAAGATAACAAATATTGTTGTTGTAGAACAACTCGATGAGACTGATGGTTTAACATGCCCCCGCAAGCCCGACGCTGCGATCGTAGAGGCGGAGCTTGAGAAAAAGGGACTGAAGCCATGACCCAGATAATGGTTTAGTCATAATGTCAGCCAACTGATCCTTCGAAGAAATAAATCAAACATGAAGCAGGCAGCGAGCAATAAGGTCACGGACAAAATGAACATCAATCTCTATGTGTTTGGTACGAGAATGAAAGACTGGATTGGCTGCAAGGTATGTTGTACCAATGTTATCACACCATAAAGTAAGAGGTTGCGTGTTAGAGAAGCCAAGTTCACGAAGAAGAGAATGAAGCCAGATAGCCTCAGCAGCAGTGTTAGCAAGAGCACGATACTCGAATTCAGTGGAAGACCGAGAAACAACAATTTGCTTCCTGATTGACCAAAAGACAATATTTGAGACAAGAAAGATAGCATAACCCCCAACTGACTTGAGTTCAATAGGTGAGCCAGCCCAATCAACATCTGAGAATGCATGTAGAACAGAATTAGATGATCGGGCAACTTTAAGACTCAATGAGATAGTTTGATTCAAGTATCACAAAATACGCTTCACAGTTTGCCATTTGCCAATGAGTGGCAGATGGACGATGCGTAAATTGACAAACAATATTTGCTGCAAATGAGAGGTCTGGTCAGGTGAGCGTAATATACTGAAGAGATCCAACAATATGTTGATATAAGGAGGGATCTTCAAAGTCTACTGAGGAGGCGATTGTTTGCTTGTTGAAGGACGCAAGAGGAGAGCCAATAGGCTTGGCATTTTCCATGGAAGCTCGAAGAAGCAAGTATGTAATGTAACACTCTGAGAAAGTAGAATGCCATCAAAGCATTTTAGAACCTCAATGCCAAGAAAGAAATGAAGATCACCAAGATCTTTAACTGCAAAGAAAGAACCAAGAAACTTCAAGAGACTGTCAATGAGTAATGAATCAAGACCCTATAAGTATAATGTCATCCACATAAACGAGGGCAAACAACTTAATGGTATCATGCCGAAGTATAAAAGAGAAGCATCAGACTTAGAGGGAAAAATCCAAACTTTTGTAGTGTATCAGGTAACTTGGAAAACCAAGCCCTTCAAGCCTGCTTGAAACCATAGAGACTCTTGCGAAGTAAGCAAACATGATTAGGAAAAGCCTTGTCCTAAAATCCCCACGGTTGCTGCATATAACCTGTCTCTTGGAGGTCACCATGTAAGAAGGTGTTGCTAATGTCCAATTGGTGAAGCAACCAAGTGTTAGAAATTGCAAGAGAAAGAACAACTCTGGTGGTTGTCGGTTTGATCACCGGATTAAAAGTATCAGTGTAGTCCACACCTTCATTTTGGTGAAATTCCTTCGCAACAAGACGTGCTTTGTACCTAGAAAGAGATTCATCAGGGTTATGTTTAGTTCGATAAACCCATTTGCATCCAACGACATTCATGGATAGATAGTATGAAACGGGAGTCCATGTGCCATTAGAGAGTAAGGAATCAAATTTACCAGCCATTGCTAATCGCCACTCTGAATGCTTACTTGCCTCAGTGAAATAGGTAGACAAGGAGGATGCAGAAGATGTGGTAAGAAGGGCTTGAGGCAGAGGATGCTTAGTAGATTTGAGACCGGCAAGTTGACGATAATCAACACGTGATTTAGAGCGAAGGTTCATGGATATGGCAACAAGGGGAGGATGCGATAGAGGGGATGCAATAGGACGAGACGAAGTGGAACAGACATATGGAATTGATGAGGGAGAGGATCTAGCAGGATGGATGGATGAGGGAGGCGAAATTGTGGAGGAAATAGTAAGCCAAGGTGACGGACACTCTATAGTCGGAAGAGAAGGTGGAAATGAGAAATGTTTCAAGGGAAAATTAGACTCATCAAATTGGATATGAAGTGCAGTGTACAAACGTCCAGACTTAATGTCAAGGCATCTAAAGCCATGAAAATTATTTTGATATCCTAAGAAGACATAAGGGCTAGAGCGAGTAGAGAACTTATGACGTTGATAAGGATGAAGTATAGGGTAAGCAGTGCATCCAAATACTTTAAGGAACTTATAGTCAGGAATACACTTAAAAAGCATTTTAAATGGAGACACGAGAGAAGATGATAAATGAGGTAGGCGATTAATTAAAAAGGCAGCAGTCTTGAGTGCATAGTTCCAATAGCAATGTGGTACAGAAGCGTGCATGAGGAGTGTGATCCCAGTGTCGACAAGATGACGAATTTTATGTTCGGCAGCACCATTTTTGTAGGTGAGGACAAGCATGGCGGTGAAATACCAAGGCTATTAAAAATAGGTTGGAGAGCACGAAATCCCCCACCACAATCAGACTGAAAAGCCATAATTTTTGTAGAAAATTGTCGCTCAGCATAATGAAGAAAAGTTCTAAAAACAGAAGCAACATCAAATTTATTCTTTAAGGGAAACAACCATATAAATTTGGAATAATCATCTAAAAATAAAACAAAGTAGTGATGCCGGTCGGAGGAGACAACTGGAGCTGGACCCCAAACGTCAGCATGGATAAGTTAAAGAGGTGTAGTACTATGGGACATAGTAGGTTGAAGAGGATGATAACTGGACTTGCCAAGATGACATGCTTCACAAGCCCGGATAGGCGGCAAGGGTGATGATGGTAGACCATGAGCAGCAACTACATGACGACTTAGACGGAGAGATGGATGACCGAGATGTTGATGCCAACAATCCAATGTAGTTCGAGCAACAATATTGGCAGATGGAGAGAAGCTTGGCAAAGAATGAGGGAGCGAGTAGAGACCATCTTTAGCACATCCCTGGAGGAGTGTTTGCTGGTTTCGGAGGTCCTTAACATGAAAAGAAAAAGGAGAGAATTCAACAAAACAATTATTGTCAGTAGCTAATTGCTGAACAGATGAGAGAGACTTGGAAAGAAAAGGTACATGCTTTAAAACATTATGAAGTTTGAGAGAACCAGAAGAAGAAGGAAGAGAACAAGACCCGATGTGCAAGATCGAAACATGAATACCATTGCCTAACTGGACCTGATCAGAGCCTTGATAGGGTTGGGCATGAGAGAATGATCGGAGATCAGGTGTCATATGATGTGTCGCTCCTGAGTCTGGAAATCATTCAGGAAAGGGTGTTGGCATTGGAAGGAGGCCGACGAACAGAATTGAAGTGGAAGCAGAGTGAGCCTGAGGCGGAGAAACATTTTAAGTGTGCGGAGCAGCAGATGTCCGACGATAACGACACTTATAAGGGTTGTGCCCAAAGTAGCCACAAACAGGGCAAGGATCTCGTCGAGGATGAGGTTGACGTTGATCACGAGACTTCGAGGCTTCACGAGCAGCAGAAAGCCGATTAAGTTGCAGCAGCATTATTCGGCATTTGAGCGAGGTTAGCTGCAGGAGAAAATGACTCAGCAGAGGAAGCTTGATGTTGGAGTCGTATTTCATGACTAACCAATATGCTATGCAGTTCACAATATTGGACAGGTTCAAATCTGGCGGAAAGAGAAGATACAATGTCGAGGAAATCACTTCCAAGGTTATTACATATGACGGCATTGAAACTTGGTGTTGGGATCGGATGACCAGCAGCAGCAAGCTCGTCTGTGAGAAATTTGGCATGACGAAGAAAGTTGGAGACAGACGCATCAACTTTCTTCATATTTTGGAGCTGCATACTGATTTGAAGAACACGCGTATGGGAAGGTGCACCAAAAGCATGATGCAGAGCCTGCCATGCAGCATGAGATGTGGTCATTCCAACAACAAGAGGAACGACATCTTCGGAGAGAGATGAGACGATCCAACTCAGAAGAAGTTGGTTTTTTTGGATCCATGCGGAATATGTTGGATTAGACATGGATGAAGAACCTTCGTTTTTGGCAAGAAGCTTTTCAGGAGGACATTCGGATGATTCATCAATAAAGTGCATAAGGCCACAACTGCGCAATAAAGGAAGAAATTGCATCTTCCATAAGAGATAGTTAGTTGAAGATAACTTTAAGGAGAGAAAATGGTGAATTAGGCCGAATGAAGGAAGTGATGGAAGCGGCCCTCCTGAATCAGTTGAGGCCATTGAAAAAGAGGAGAAAGAGGACGAAGAA
>LTAE01007598.1:7781-22422 GCA_001647135.1 Pontederia paniculata
TGTTAGCTTCGACATGATTTCCGGTCGACCGAATCCACCTTTAGGTCAACTGAAAACTTGTTGTATACTGGTGTTAGCTTCGACATGATTTCCGGTCGACCGAATCCACCTTTAGGTCGACTGAAAACCTGTTGTATGCTGATGTTCTCTTCGACATGACTTCCGGACGACCGTTCTTCACCTTAGGTCGTCCGAATCTCCATTTGTCCACTTTCATTGAAGCTATATCATCTGTTACTCATCAGAAAATGTTAGTACAAATATATATCCATTAAGTTTGTGTTCATCAAAATCATTGAGGGTTGTGCTATGATCAACAGTTTGCACTTTGCACATTAAATTCAGAAACTTTGATCTCAAATTAGTGTGTCTCACAGTCATCATTAAAGATTAACCCAACCATATTATTCATATCTCTATAGAATTTGACTAGTATTATGTTTTATTCAGAATAAACCTTTATAATTTCAGCAACTATGTCTTGGAATTTCAAGACACTTTGTAATTGATTCAGTATTCTTCTGTTTGTAATAGTTTGCAATTATATTACCTGTATGGCTATAAAGACACATGCTGTAAACTATTTGTTTCTTATATATATATACATATATTAGTAACAGAAAAGAGAAAATTATCACTCTTTCTTCTGCAAACTCCTTCACTTATTCTTCATAATTCTAGATACAATTGTTCTGGATCAACAACAAATCACTCAGTTTTTGACATGGTATATGAGCCAGAAATTGAGTCTCGTTGTTGATCGTTGAAGGAGCGGAAAGCGGATCAGGTTCTCCGTAACTTTCTTCTATCAGATCAAGTTCTTGTTCTGATTTTTTGATCAACTTTTGGTTATCTCCTGTTTGATCAAGTTCCAGTTCTTTTGATAAGATTTTTTTCTGGAGTTCTGCTATAATCCATCAGTTTGAACAGTAACATCAAAATTGTTATGTTCTTTAGATTGCTTCTTAGTAGTTTCTTTCTAAAATCAAAATGTTTGTAGAATCAAATTTTTCACCCACTGTTGTTGTTGATATGTCGAGTCCTTTATACTTGAATGCATCGGATTTGCCTTGCTTAATTCTTATTCAACATCAACTTGGGGATTTAGATGATTATTTGGCTTGGAGCAGTGCTTTTTATAATGCACTTTTGGGAAAAAAAAACATGGTTTTCTTGATGGTTCTTGTTCGATTGAGCATTTTGATAGTTCATTGCATTTTCGATGGAAAAGATGTAATGCTTTGGTCTTATCCTGAATTTCAAGTACAATTGCAAAGGGTCTTATAAGCAATGCAGCATATAAGCAATCTGCACACATTGTTTGGTCATATATTAAGGAATGTTTTGATAAACCGAATGAAACGAGAATTTATACTTTGCAAAATGAAATCTATTCTTTATGTCAAGGTTCTATGAATGTGGAAGATTATTTTTCAAAACTAAAATTTTATGAGAGGATTTAGAGACTATGATACCAGGATTGCCTGCAATAGATCAAATAAAGCCTTACCTGGAATATTTGAAACAACAAAATTTGTATAAGTTTTTAATGGGACTTAATGACACATATAGTTCTACAAGACCTCATATCCTTCTCATGAATCCAGTACCTTCAATTAGCTAGGTTCATTCAATGATAATTGAGGAAGAGCAAAGGCAACAAAAAAGACAGTTGCAGATTAATTCTATGAAACAAGTGGCCTTTATTTCAAAACAGTAGATTAACTCAAGTACGCAGAAACGAAATTACAATATAGTTTGTGATCATTGTCACAAACCAGGACACAAAAAAAATTGAATGTTACAGATTAATTGGGTTTTGTTGGAGATAGCAGATGGAGATAGATCACCCAGCCTCTACTAGCGCAGATCCAATTAATGAGGATGCATAAAAGAGAAATTGCAATAGAAGAAATCTTATATGCTTTAATTATGAGTGTTGATAGTCCAACAGAATCATGGATTATGGACTCTGGAGCTTTATTTCACTCTACCCCACAAATGGTGTGTATGAAAAATTATACTATTGGAAATTTCGGAAAGGTTTATCTTGCTGATGATAAACCCTTAAATGTTGTGGGAAAGGGTGATGTGAAAATGTCAACAGATAATGGAACTATCTAGGAGCTAAAAGATGTTTGACATATACCAGAATTGAAGAGAAATTTAATTTCTATGGGACAACTTGATGATTCTGAGGGTTATGCCACAATGTTTATGGCTAACTCTTGGAAAGTCACTAAAGGTGCTATGGTAGTAGCACGAGACAGTAAGTTGGGTACCTTGTATATGACAACAGACACCAGAAATTTTGTGGCAATTGCTTATTCAAGCAACACAATTGATATGTGGCATTGTAGACTTGGACATATGAGCGAAAAGAGAATGAAAGTTCTACATAAAATGGGTCATCTACAAGATTTGAAGTAAACTGATATTGGATTTTGTGAAGACTTTGTGCTGAGAAAGTCATAGAAGGTTAGTTTCTCCAAAATACCAAGGACTCCGAAGTCTAACAAATTGGAACTTGTGCATACTGATGTGTGGGGTCCATCTCCAATTCCATCTTTTGGCGGATCACTATATTATGTGACATTCTTCGATGACTATTCCAGGAAGGTATGAGTTTATTTCTTGAAAAATAAATCTAACGTATGTTCTACTTTCAAAAAATGGAAAATGCAGGTTGAGAATGAAACTGGTGACAAGACTAAATGTTAAAGATCCGATAATGATCATGAATATGTTAGCCACGAGTTCAAGGAGTTCTGTGGCGAACATGGCATCCTAATGAAGATGACGATTCCAAGAACGCCACAACAGAACGATGTGGCTGAGTGGATGAAAAGAACAATCAATGAACGAGCAAGGAGCATGAGAATTCATGCAGGTCTACCTAAGTCATTTTGGGTAGATGCAATAAATACAACGACATACCTGATCAATCGCGGACCATCTGTACCTTTGGAGAACAAATTATCAGGAGAAGTCTAGAGTGGTAAGTAGGTAGATCTCTCTCTCATATGAGGATATTTGGTTGGTTTTCTTATGTGCATATAGATTCTGCATGTAGATATAAGCTTGATGCTAAGTCCAGGAAGTGCTTCTTTATTGGATATGTTTTTGATGAATTTGGATATCGTTTCTGGGATGATGAAAATAGAAAAAATATCAGAGAAAGAAATGTTGTATATGTTGAAAAAACCATGTATAAAGATAGACATTTTTCAGAATCTGACAATGCATGAAAAGAAAATATAACTCAAGTTGAACTTGAGGGCATATCAGATGAGAATGTTGCTGGATATCAAAAAAAATAATATGCAGTTAGAACCTGTTTACAGTGGGACCAAGTACACCATCACCGATTAAAGATCTATCAGAAAAATCAGACCACCAGTTAGGTATTCTTCTTCATTAAATTTTATGTTGTTAACTATGCTGGTGAGCTAGAATGTTTCAAGGAAGCCTTGGAGGTCCAGGATTCTATTAAGTGGGAGTTAGCAATGCAAGAAGAGATGAACTCATTGATCAAGAATAAAACTTGGATGCTTACTGAATTGTCTATAGGGAAAAAGACATTGCATAATAAATGATTGTACAAGATAAAAGAGGAGATTGATGGCAACAAAAGGTACAAGGCAAGAATAGTTGTTAAAGATTTTGATCAGAAGGAAGGTATAGATTATACTGGAATATTTGCTCAAGTTGTGTAACTAACAACTATTAGATTGATGTTGAATATAGTTGTAGTTGAAAGTTTACATCTTAAATAATTAGATGTAAAGACAACATTCCTCAATGGAGATTTGGAGGAGGATATCTACATGAAGAAACCATAAGGTTTTCAAGTTTCTGGAAAAGAAAACCTAGTTTGCAAGTTGACCAAGAGTTTGTATGGCCTAAAGCAAGCTCATCGACAGTCGTACAAGAAATTTGATAATTTCATGAGTAGAAATGACTTTATAAGATGTTTTTCTCACCATTGTTGTTATATCACATACTTTGATAACTCCTACATCATATTACTCTCGTATGTGGATGACATGTTCATCGTAGGTTCAGATATGAAGGAAATTAAAAGGTTAAAGGAGCAGTTATCAAGTGTGTTTGAAATGAAAGATTTGAGAGCTGCAAATGGGATGGAGATTGTTTGTGATACAAAAATAGGTACTTTGAAATTGACTCAATATATTGAGAAGGTGCTTGAGAGATTCTCTATGCAGTATGCGAAGCTTGTGCAAATACATTTGGCGAGTCATTTCAAGCTTTTTAAAGATCAATCACCCAAGAAAGATGAGGAACACAACTACATGTACGTGGTTCCTTATGCATTAGCAGTAGGTAGTCTTATGCATGTGATTGTAAGTAGATGCAGTTTATGATACTCCGATCGCTGAGCAGCATAAACAAATAATGTCAGATGATGTTTGTGCTTCTAACAAAGGTCCTATCCTTACAGAGGAACAATATCAACATGTCTTGAAGTTGATTAATAAGGACCTAGCATCCAGCACTATTCAGGCTTCTGTTAATATGGCAGGTATAAATTGTGCATCTCTTGCCTCCTACCCAATTTGGATTATTGATACTAGAGCCTCTAACTATATGACATCACATCTTGATCTACTAATTAATGTTCATAAACTTGCAAAGAAAAGTATTGTTACATTGTCGAATGTTGATAGCTCATTAGTCACTCATATGGGTTCATATATAATTGGAGAAGGAAAAGAGTTAACCAATGTGTTACACATTCCTAACTTCATATTTCAATCTCATTTCTGTTACACAACTCACCAGATATTTGAGTTGCTCAATAATTTTTTCCCTGAATTTTGTTTGTTCCAGGACCGATCCAATGGAAGGCTAAAGCTGATTGGTAAATAACACAAAGGATTATACTATCTCATCAAGCATCATGTTATAGAAGATAAAGTTGTTGCACATGGTTCTGTTTCTACTATGAATGACAAGAATATAGAATTGTGGCATAATAGACTTGGTTACTTACCAATTACCAAGTATGAATATGTTACTTCTATAGGAAAATATAAAATTGATACTGTTTTTCATTGTTTTATTTGCCCTTTTGCACAAGTTAGAGATTAGACTTAGGTCTATTCCTTTGGCCATTTTGTGAGGATGTATGTCTCCTCATGATGTATAGTTTTTGTATATGGATGTTATATATAAAAAGAAAGTGTTGTATAATGTACAAGTGTGGACTAATGTGGATTTGCTCTGAGATCAATATATATAATGCTTGTGTCATGTTTACATTGTGATAATATCCATGTGAAATATCAAATGAATTTTGACATGTTTCCACCATATTATAGTTGATCGACCGTACTATGTCGTGGCTTACGGATCAAACTAAGATTTGAACCGGGGTCGTGAAAGATACTCTTTTTCATTGTTCTATTTGCCCTTTGGCAAAACAATGTAGACTCCCTTTTCCAAAAATGAAAATAATCGGTGCCACAGTTCATTTAATTGCCGCATATGGATATATGGGGACCTTATAAACATGTCACACATAATGGTTTCAAATATTTTTTTACCATAGTTGATGATTTTAGCCATCTAACATGGATTTTTTTGCTTAAACAAAAGAGTGTCTGCAGCTCTTGTCTAAAACGTTTTATACTAAGATCAGAAACTCAGTTTGGTGTTAAAATAAAAAGGGTTAGATCTGATAATGGTACATAATTTTTCAGTTCTAATTGCTCAAATTTCTTCCTTTCAAAAGGAGTTGTGCACCAAAGTTCTTGTCCATCTACACCAAAGCAAAATTGTCTTGTTGAGCGGAAACACAAACGTATACTTGAAGTTGCCAAAGGTCTTTTTTTTCAGTCTTCTATTCCTGTTAAGTTCTAGGGAGAGTGTATTCAAACTGTTGTTCATATTATTAATAGAGTTCCTTCATCAGTTCTTAATAACAAGTCACCTTATGAGATGATTTTTCAGCAACCACTTGATATCAGCGATTTGAAAGTTTTTTGATGTCTTGCTTATGCTATTAAGCATCACATTTTAGACAAATTTGATACTCGATATGATTCTTGTGTCTTCCTTGGTTATTCTGTCAATCAAAAAGGCTTTAAGTTCTTAAATTCAAAAGTTGTTGCTCGGGAGGTCAAATTTTTTGCGTCAGATTTTCCTTTCAAACTAAGAAAAGATTCTCTTTCAACAGGAATGTACAATTTCACCTCATACTCTCTCCGAGGATGTTACTCCATCTGTTTCTGAAAATGTATCAGTTCCATATGTTTGTAATATTTCTGACACTCAGATTTTTTGTAACCAAATTACTTATAACTCTCCTACCGAGTTTTTAGGTTCTTACACTCAGCTTATTTCTAGTGACACTCTTCAAGCTTTACCTGTATAGCCAACTTCTGAACTTGTTTTGACCAGAAGCAAATGTCAGGTGCAACCTCCTTATCGGATTCAAGATTACATTGCTCCTACTATTCATTGGCCAACTGCTTTGGCTTCTACTGCTTTCTCCATTGCAAATTATGTTGATTTTAGCCTCTTTTCTCCGCATTACAAGGCATTTTTTCTCTTCTCTTTCTGCTATACATTAGCCTACAAGTTATAATCAAGCTGTTAAGGATCTTTATGGGTGACTTCTATGGATCCTGAATTCCAAGCTCTTCAATCTAATAACACGTGGGAAGTTGTTAATTTGCCTCCTGGGCATGTTCCTGTAGGTTGCAAGTGGGTGTATAGATTGAGGGGTACAAGGCTCGTTTGGTGGCTAAGGGTTATAATCAGCGGGACAGGATTGATTATAAAGATACATTTTCACCCGTTGTCAAACCTGTTACAATTCGTGCTTTCTTTTTATCTGCAGCTCAAGGCATCCTTGCCCTTTTTCATCTTGATGTGAATAATGCTTTTCTGAAAGACAACCTCTATGAAGAAGTATATATGCAATTACCTCCGGGTCTTTCCATGAAAGATGATTGCAAAGGCAAAGTTTGCAAACTCGTTAAATCGTTATATGGTTTAAAACAGGCTTCTCGTCAATGGAACATTTAGTTCACTAAAATTCTTACTTCTGCTAGTTTTCTTCAAAGTCAGAATGATTATATTTTCTTCAAAGTGATAACTTCTTTGTTGCCTTACTAGTTTATGTTGATGATATTTTAATTACTGGCAATAGCACTCTTCTAACACCAAGCAAAAGATGTCTCGAATTCTCAGCTCAAACTCAAAGATCTTGGGGAGCCTCGTTATTTTCTTGGGATAGAAGTTCTCAGGTCATGTTGCGAGATAGTTCTATCACAACAAAAATATGCTTTTGAACTTCTATGAGACTTAGGATTAACAGCTGAAAGCCTGTGGATACACCTCTTGAACAAAATGTCAAGCTTACTACTTATGCCTATGATTTAGCAATAAGAGATACGGAGAAGATTATTGATCCACTGCTTGATGATACTGAGAATCAAAGAATAATTGGTAGACTCATTTACCTCACACAAACTCGTCCAGACAATGTATTTGTTGTACAACATCTTAGCCAATTTATGCATCAACCAAAAAGATCTCATCTTGAAGCCGTTATGAGAGTTGTCCGCTACCTAAAGATATCTCCTGGTCAAGGACTTACGTTCTCGACAAGCAAAAGCAATATCATGACTGCATTCTGTGATGCTGATTGGGCTTCATGCCTGTTCACTCGGAGGTCTGTTTCAGCATTTTGTATCATGGTTGAAGATAATTTACTAGCTTGGAAATCCAAAAAATGACCTACCGTCTCTCGTTCTTCGGCGAAGGCATAATATCGCAGTATTGCACAGGTCGTTGCAGAAACCATTTGTGGTTCATTAGACTATTCTCAGTCCTTTACATCAACATCCAGAAACCTATACTGGTTTTTTCAGATATCAAATCAGTAATCCAAATTGCTGAAAATCTTGTTTTTCATGAACGCACGAAACATATCGATGTTGAATATTTTTTTATGCGAGAACATGCATTGCAAAAGCTTATAAAGTTGCAACATGTATCAACAACATATCCAACTTGCAGATATCCTTACCAAAGGTCTTAATTTGTAGTAGCCAACATGATCATCTAATTTCCAAGTCGGGGCTTGTTAATCTTTACCGGCTTCCAACTAGAGGGGGATGTAATTGATTCAGTATTCTTTTGTTTGTAATAGTTTTCAGTTATATTAACTGTATGGCTACAATAAGACAGTTACCATATCCATAGACTATAAAGACATATGTTGTAAACTATTTGTTTTTTATATATATTCATGAAATTACAACTCAAATAAAGCAATTTGAGATAGACTTGATCTCCTTAGTGTTGATATGGAAACCGAAGTTCCGATCACCTTAAATGACAATTACTGCAATAACAATTTGGCCTTCAGAATAGAAACATGGCTAATCCAAATACAGAATCAAAAGAGTAAAAGAACTTGAAGTAGCAAAGCATCTCTGAGTTTTGAAATGGCAATCATCTGATATTTTTTTTATACATTTTGGATGTTATGCTGCTATACGTGAAGGCTATTAATAATATGTCAATTTGAGTAAAAGAATTAAACACAACCTCCATTCCATAGTTAAACTGGTATACATGTTAAACTGTAATTTGCATCTCCTTCTGAGTCGCTGTTTTTTATCTTTAATTTTGCAGGGAAAAAAGGAACTGATATTGTGTCAACCAAAATTTCTAGTCAGATCAATCTTTATATAGTATTATATCATGAAACAAAATGGAGAAAAGAGAAGAAAACTCTCAAGCTCTGTTCTCTCAGAAGCCAAAAATGACTGGTTGTTGGTTGATCAGTCCATTTTGGACTAATGATTCACTGCAACGAGAGCTCCGTAAGTAAGCAATCACACTTCTCTCTGCGTCTCTCGCAAATCGTCTCTGGAGCATGGACACGATTTTCTCCATGCACGCTCCATCGCACGGCAGCGTTATGGGGCCGTCGGACGGCAATCCAAACTCCTCCTCCGACATTTTGAAGAGCTCTACGAAGACAGCGCTCGTTAGGTACTCCAATGGAACCATGAAATGCCTGTTATCCGCCGTGTAGACGAAGACCTGTCCTCTGCTTGCAATGGAGCAGCTGCATTCATCTGATGCCTCGCTGCTACAATCAGCTGCCACGGGTCCTGAGGTTATTCTCCTCCTTCCCAGTGCTGCAAACTTCTGCCACTTGTGAACCATCTTAAGAAGCTTCTTCGCGTTCATCATCGCTTTTGTGATCGACTACAGGAATGAACTTGGAGCCTGGAAACTTAGGAAACACTACTTCTTTGAGGGTGTGGCTGAGTTGAAGATGATGGAAGAAACCTGATTAGTATATATAGAGAGGAGATTAATTGTAGAGGTGGGTCTATCACCTCTTAATAAGGTCCCAAGAGATGCAAAGGAGGACATCCCATAAGGCCAATATGAGCAAGTGGAACCAACTACAGGAATGAACTTGGAGCCTGGAAACTTAGGAAACACTACTTCTTTGAGGGTGTGGCTGAGTTGAAGATGATGGAAGAAACCTGATTAGTATATATAGAGAGGAGATTAATTGTAGAGGTGGGTCTATCACCTCTTAATAAGGTCCCAAGAGATGCAAAGGAGGACATCCCATAAGGCCAATATGAGCAAGTGGAACTGTCACAAGTAGGCCATGGAGGAGCAAGGTACATGCACGTTATGTTGGGACACGAAGGCAGCCTGTGGTTTCGTGTCTGATATCTGGTGAGGCCTCACTTCATATGGTTGGGTCCTCCTTGAGTTCAATACTTCACGGATCATAGTACATGAGGTGCAAGATGAAGAGGTTGCAAATGGTTATCTTCTATGAGTCATTCTAGAAACGCTTTGGATGGTCTATGAAGTTCAGCAGGTGGCCTGTCAGTGTCTTCATAATTGAAGATTTAATTGTACTCTGAATGCTGATACTAAAGTAGATAGAGGGACACATGGCGTGTGCCTCTCATGTGGACATGTCCTTCTGGTTCCTTCTTGCATAGCATGCCATGAATAATTGCTTTGAGTCAACAATTTTTCTGACCTCATCTTTACTGCTAGGAGTATGAATGCATAATGCATAATAAGCAAACTAAATATGTGCTCAAAGTACTCCAACTTATTAAATTAAACGATCCAGAGTTTAAAACAGGTCAGTCTCTTGAAACTTTTTATACACCAGTTTATCTGGAAAATTTAAAGATTTTAGGGAAAATATTATCTTTTTCACTAAAAAAACTTCTGATGAAAGAAAATATCTGAAATTCTTGTCACGAACTGATATAATCCAAGTTGGGTTGAAGTTCCTGCCTTGATCAATTATTTAAGCATTTGATTTAAAAAAATTGTGGCTATTAGTCAGAAATATGAGATTCATGCTCAACACTTGCTGCTGACTTCACTCATTAAACTCAGTAATCTTTAGAACGCACTGAATCCCATGTCCTAAGACAGTGCAAAAAAGAAAATGAAATATGGCTTTTTTTTTCTCTTTTGGTAGCAGCCACAGTTTTTGGGTTCGCTCAACTAATCTGTCGCCCGGGATAGCACACTATGAGAATGAGGCTCCAAATGGCTATATTTAGAAGGACTAGAACTCAAAGCCTCAAGGAGTTACTTATCAGTATTTCCCAAATTTCCCTTTTTGTGGATATGGCTTCTTTGACTTCCATACATGTATGTCGTAAGATATGAGTTCCATGGGATGATTTTAATTAACAAGCTCAACGCATTAAGTTAGTCAACAATTGCTTTTGGTACAACAAGAAAAATGGATGCCCACCAGCGACATCACAAAATTTAAAGATAAAAAATGATAGGAAGGAAGAGAACAAGAGAAACAGAGAAGATTTTTAACGTGGTTCGAGATGTCAGAACAAAACCCTACGTCCACACCTCTTCTCCTTTTATACTTGGAGAAGGGGTTCTTATTAAGAAAAATATTAGTCACAGATTAGTGCCGACTGCACACAAGCATATTGTGTCAGACCTATTATAATAGTTGGATCTATAAATCTGGTTACAGTAGTTGAGCTGAGCTCAACATGTACAATAAATATTGGCTGATCCAATTCATTATTTTTACACTCCCTCTCAAACTGTGCACTAGATAATGATGTGCATAGTTTGTTCTTGAGGTAATAATGTTGAGTGACTGAGAGCCCTTTCATTAAGATATCAGCTACTTGTTGGGAAGAAGGAACAAAACATGTTATCACTTCCTTCGCCTCGACCTTTTCACGGATGAAATGATAATCAATTGCTATATGCTTCGTGCGATCATGAAAAACGAGATTCGAAGCCATGGAAATGGCACTCTTATTGTCACACCTCACTTCGGCCCTTTTAACATAATGTCCCAAAGCTATAAGTAGTTGACGAAGCCATGTAAGTTCTGCAACCACCGCTGCCATGGCCCTATACTCAGCTTCGACACTTGATCTAGATACTGTCTTTTGCTTTTTACTTTTCCAAGAAATTAAATTGCAACCAAGAAAAACAGAATACCCTGTATGTGATCTCCTAGTGTCATGACATATGAATAACCAATTAAAATACTTTTCTTATCTGATAGGTTTTTCTTATGAATTATTCCATGATCGATAGTTCCTTTGACATATCTGAGAATCTGTTTCAAGGCTTCCATATGCTTTTGTGTTGGTGCATGCATATATTGTGAAGTTTGATTTACAACAAATGCTAAATTTGGCCTTGTAATAGTGAGATAGTGCAATGCCCCAGCGAGACTTCTAAACTCTTCAGATTTCTCATACAGAGGACTATCACTAGATTTTAACCTTTTATTAAACGCAATCGGTGTGCTGACTTCATTGGATGTTGACATATGGTACTTTTCTAAAATATCTTGTGCATACTTTCGCTGACCCATCTTGAGAGTGTCACCATTTCTTTCTATTTCAATACCTAAAAAATATTTCAATTCTCCAAGATCCTTTGTGTGAAAATGATGATTCAACAACTGCTTCATCTTATGTATAAATTTTTCTAAATTTCTTGTCACAATTATATCATCCACATATAACAAATGAACAACACGTGTACCTTCTTTGTTATAAATAAACAAAGAATGGTCTGCCACAGTTTTGTTGAATCCAATGTTTGATTTAACTTCTTGAAAGCTATGAAACCACGTCCTAGATGCTTGTTTTAAACCATAAACTAATCTTTTTAACTTGCAAACATATTTACTTGGTTCTTTTTCACTAAAACCTTCAGACTGCTCCATATATACCTTTTCATTCAATTCCCCATATAAGAATGCATTTTTAACATCAAGTTGATGTAGATTCCAACTATTCGATAATGCTAAAGATAGAACTGTACGAACAGTAACAATTTTGATAACATGACTAAAAGTTTCATCATAATCAAAACCATATTTTTGTGTAAAACCTTTAGCGACTAACTGAGCCTTGAATCTTTCTATTATGCCATCTGCATTATATTTGATCTTATAGACTCATTTAGATCCAACTACATTAGTGTCTTTTGGCTTTTCGACAATCTCCCATGCTTGATTCTCATGCATTGCATTAATTTCTTCTACCATTACTCCAATCCACCTCTAATATCATGATAATATAATGGCTCTTTTACATCTTGCTCTTTTTGAGTTATCAAATTAGCAAGAAGGTTCAATCTTTCTGGTGCCTTAGTAATTCTATTTGACTTTCGAAGATGTACTTTTGATGGAGTATTTAAGTCATCAAGTATTTGATTGTCCTCGGTCATTGTGTTGTCAGTTTGTCCATCAATGCATCCTTCATTTTGTTCTTCAATATTTTCTTCTTCAGCAACATTATTAACTTCATTTGAAACACTCGACTCTAAGCCAATGTTTGCATTTGTCTTTTGTTCTATAGTCAATAGATCTTGTTTAACAGCACTTGTTCCTTGAGTGTTATTCTTTCTTCTTTACTGAATAATGGGCTTTGAAGATTGAATTTGTTGTTGTCCTTTGGAATGAGTCTTTTCTCTTCTTTGATATTGCAGTGTTGTCTTAGGAATCAAATTGTCTTGTTGACGTTCAAGATCAACTATTTGTTGTCTCTTTGCAACTTCATTTGCATTTAAAGATTTATGAAGAAAACTGAATATGCCATCATTCGATGCAAATGGAGCTGTTTTATTTTCTATATTAAAAGGAATGTCAACTTTCTATTGCAAAACATAATTTTCATCAAAAACCACATGTCTCGATATTATAACTTTTTTCTTATTTCTATCATAGCACCTGTATCCTTTGTAACCATCTTCATAACCAATAGAAATGCACTTTTCTGATTTGCGTGATAATTTATCTCTAAGAGTACTAGGATTCCACACATAAACATCACAACTAAATACTCTTAATGATGCATAGTCGGGCTCTTTCTTAAATAATTTCTTATATGGTGATTGTCCTTTCAAGACATCCGATGGAAACCTATTTATTGTGTAAACAGCTGTATGAAATGCTTCTGTCCATAGATATAAATGCACATTAGAGGAATATAGCATGCTTAAGGCCATTTCTATAATTTTTCTACGTTTTCTTTCAGCTTTACCATTCTGCTGAGGAGTGTATGGACATGATATTTGATGTGCAATTCCACTTTGATATAGAAATGATTTAAAATTAGTCGATGTGTACTCACCACCACCATCACTACGAAAAAAAATGATTTTGGCTTGGAAATGTTTTTCTACAAATGATTTGAATCGAACAAAAGTATGGAAAACTTCTTATTTCTCTTTTAAAAAATATATCCAAGTATAACGAGAGAAATTATCAACAAAGATAACATAAAATCTAGAATTTCTCAAAGAAACACGAGGGGCAGATCCCCATACATCACTATGAATCAATTCAAGGGGTCTAGTAGATTCAGAATTAGAAATAGGAAAAGGAAGTTTACTTTGTTTGCCAAATTGACAAGCTTGACAAACTTTATTACAAGTAAAGTCTCCTAATTTGACAACTTTATTAATAGACTGATGAGATGCATGACCAAGTCTAAAGTGCCATAGGTCATGCAAGGAAGGCGAACAAGAAACTGAGGTCAAACATGTTGGAATAGTTTGAAGAGAGATGTCATTAATCACAAATAATCTTCCTCTTCGATATCCTTCAACATACATGATTCTCGATGTTGGATCCTTCAAGAAGACCGAAGAGGAAGTGAAAATACATTCACAATGGTTATCATTGATAAATTAAGAAATTGAAATGAGACGAAACTTGAAAGAGGGAATATGAAACACATTATGAAGGACGAGTGGGCCAATATGTGTTCTAATCACAATATCTCCAATGTGAGTGATTTGGTGAGTACTTCCATCTCCTAAAGTTATAAATCCATTTCCATTATAAGGCTTTAAAACATTAAATATACCTGGATTATTAGCCACATGGTTTGCTGCCCCGGTATCCATGACCCAAGAGTTATTGATGGACTGATCAAGTTGTAAATTCTGAAGCCCGACACTAAGTGTGTTATGTTGTGTGTTGTCATCAAACTGCAATCCAATAGCAAATGCATTATATTGTGTATTACCATCTGCTTGTTCCAAACCATTTGCAAATTTTTGAAGATCCCAACAACTTTTTGCAATATGACCTATTCTT
>LTAE01007599.1:0-22416 GCA_001647135.1 Pontederia paniculata
GTGGCTGCTATCTGGTTCCTGTTGTTCAGCCTGCTCCCACTGTTCAACGAAGAGGATTCATGTGCATCATCCCCTTCTTGGGCATTGGCCGTGGTAGTGCACCACCACTGCCAGTCGACGTACCTAGAAGACTCATGAGTGATTAATTAATTTACCCCAAAGTCACCTGAACACATTAATGGGATAAGAGCCAAGATTGCTAAAGAAATTCATATTAAAGTACTTACATTAATACAGGGTTTCATGTATCTTGTTTATGTCCTGATGCTGTTCCAGGGCAGAGATATAATCTTGATGATGTTCCAGGACATGTTGACCATATCTATGTTCTGATGCTGTTCCAAAACATGATCCTAATGTTGTTCCAGGATATTGTCATTTCCTTGAGGCTGTTCCAGGATAGTTTTGTTCCTAAATAATGATAGCTCTACCTAATGTTGTCCCAGGATAGAAGGTAGGTATGACCCCTGATGTTGTTCCAGGAGAGTATGACCTTAACCTTATGTCTAGTGCAGGCTTACATTATGATATCTACTGTTACGACCATTGATCAGAGTAGAAAAGCGTGACTAAATGTCATCTTCATGTTGATATCTACTTAATTATTTTATGTACTTGTTGCCTTACACACTGAGCGTTTTATGCTCATGGGATATTGTTTCTCCTATGTTGAATCCCATAGGTAACTAGGCTGTGGTGGATTCCTACTGTTGGTGGTGTGCGCGATAGCTGATGCTCATGGTGGATACTATCTGCACATGGATGGACCTTTGAGTCTCATTTATCATTATGTCTCTTTATTTTCAGTTTATCGAGTTGTATGGCTACCGGCCAAGATATTGCACACCTTGTTGTTGAGAGACATGTAGACTCCTTATTTATTTATCTTCCGCATTTTATCCATTGGACCCTTTAGTCATCTTAGTCTTGTTTCAATTTCCTACATTTATTCCGCAGTTTTTATTGACTAGTCAAAGAGTTAGAGCATAAGTCATCAGCGTAGCATCCCTAGGTCCACATCTTGGCCACATGGCGGGGTGCAGATTTTGGGGCGTTACAAAAAGAAATAAAAATTAGAACTTATTTCTTGCTTGAAGATGTTGTTGTCTTTTGCTTTAAGGAATGTTCATCGGATTAGATTGATCGTCCAATAAACACAATGATCTAATCCAACTCAGCTATTATATTTATTATCAATTTCTATTAGAAGTCAAGAAGTTTGAAGCACTTTAAGTTACAACAACTCACTCCCTCTCTCATTTTATGCAGGTTTGTTAGTGCGGGTTATGAGTGCAGACGCACACTAGCATACTTATATTTATATGAATAAAGATAGATTGTGTTGTAATATACAATGCTACACACATATTTTAACATATTTATTATTATATTTTATGATAAATTTTATAGGAAAAATGTATATACAACTCACAAAATGATACAAAAAAGTTAAAGAACAAAAATGTGATGTGCATTGAGGTATGTGCAGAATACATGTCAATAGTATGTCCTTAACTTGCATATCATTTAATTAGTTGCAGACACATTGGCCCCTTATTTTATATTAAAATAAAAAAAACTCACAAATTAAATTTAAGGAAACTACATTCTCCATGAGTTTATTAATAAATTATAATTGATATTGATACATCCCTTGAGTATTTAATTAAAAAATGAGAATGCAATTAATTCACTAATAATCTTGACCGAATCAATTTGATTGGATGATAATATTAAATATATATAATTACTCCATCGATAAGCAATTCTTTCGTAGATTTGAACGGGTATTATTCTAAAAAAGATATTACAATTGAAATATATTAATCTTTAAACATGTATGTAAGATGTAAATACATTTAACTTTGAAATTGATTTTTTTTCTTTTTCTTTTTCATTCATTTAGTTGGCATATAATGGGTTAACCAATGAATATAGGCATTAAAATAATTAGTTTAATAGAAAAATGCATGAATACGACAGTGATTTACATGACATTGGAAACAATATGTAGATAGAGATATGATAGACTTAACCCTTAAGCACCTAGGCAAAACCATTAAAAAGAGAGATGTATACTAATACTAAGAAGACAGTTGATTAATACCCAAAAAAACGTTAAGAGTAGATAAATAATATTTAACAAAAAGAATAAAGAATAACAATGATAAGTCATGAGATAAGATTTTTTCTTAAAAAAAAGTCATGAGATAAGAATGGAGAAAATTAAAGAGAAATGAGATATTCAATTTTTAATTCTTGAATTATTTTAGTGTTGTGTTTGTATTTAAAAAGTATAAAGTTATTGCCACCTTAAGGAAAATAAGATACCCTATAAATAGGGGAATTAAGTTAGAAAAGATAAACACTAATAGACTTGAGAACATTAATAATTAAATTCATTATGTATTTTAACAATAGTAAGGACAATAAAAATGTTATTAGTTTAAAAGTAACAAAGTTGAAAAAATAGAAAGTTATGTCATATGGATGAACTAATTGCTTTTAGAAAGGTAACATATTTTGCAAAGAAAGTAAGTAAAAGAATTGAATCTAAAAGTGCAAAAATTAAATCATTACGGGATCTTGCCATTTATATTTCAAATTTGTCTTTCTATGAAGTAAGTTCTCTTTGCAACTAACCTCGTTTTATCGCCGTTAAGAAGAAAAGAAAAGAAAAAGATGGACTTCATGAGTCTTCAACAATGATTGAATATGTCCGTTATGCTCTTCATTTTGTTGGGTATATCAAAAGTTGTAAAGGTAACTTACTTGAGATGGAGTCACACAAGAAATAAAGACCAATAAAGAGATGTCGCTGATGGAAAGCATGCAGATAGATGGTTATAATAGGATTAATAGCATTAGAGGAAGACCAATATGTTCAAAGCATGACAACCATAATTTTTTTTTGGTAGCTATTGTAATCATTCATTCAAATGACTTTCTATACTTTGAATTTATGACATTAACGACCAATAACCAATTGTTAGCGTTGAATGACCCTAAAGAGTATGTGAGAAAAGGCCAATTGGGAGATAATAAAAAAAAATATGAAAAAAGGGGAAAAGATAAAATAGGTTCAAAGCATGGTAGCCATATAAAAATTCTTGATAACTATTATAAACAAGGAAAATGATTTATTTATATCCTAAATTTATGACATTAATGACCAATCACGATTGTAACCATTTGTTTTTCGAATGGAAAAAATATTTTGCAAAGAAACAAATAAAGGATTTTTCAATAGAGAAGAAAAAGAATGAAGTTTGATGAAAATATTTGGACTTGATCCCCTTCACATCTTTTGATTTCTTCTCCTCCATTGTGCTCTTTATCAATTTGTACAAGGCGACTAAGGTGCATCAACCATGCACAAGTGCCAAGCAACAATGGTCGCGAGCTTTTCCATGTCTCCTGCCGAGCTTTCCATATGCCTCGGCCCTCTTTCTTTTTTTTTTTTACTTTTTTAAATTTTAAATAGTTTATTTTATTTTATTTATTTTTAAAAATAAAAGTGGTGGTGTCTTTTTTTTTCTTATTTTTAACTGATGTGGAGGAGAGAGAAAGAAGTATATGAGTCAGTGGTAACCTCCAGGAGACAAACAGAAAAGAGAGGACAATGAAACAATTTTCTTAATAATAAAAGACTAAAATGTTTACATGTTTGGAGGGAATAAGAGAAAAAAAATTATCATAGTTTTCTCCATTTGAGAAGGGCACAAAGTATCTAATAATTGTTCCTGTGCTCAACATATCAAATGAGAGAATTTAGTACTAAAGACATGGAATTTATATGACATTGCATATAAATATAGATTAATCTTTATAATAATGATTACATATCAGAATATGCAATGATGCAGATTAATAAGAAACACCAAAGTAATTTAAATAAATAGCTTCTCCTTGTGCCCACACTTCCTTGGCACAATTATCAGGTCACCATATATTGTCAGATCTTCTTATGTTGTCACCTTGTCAAGCTCAATGTATAGAATTCAGGTTCAGGTTCAGGAGGTAGTGCATCGATCAGGCGTCAAACTCAGTCATGGCTTTGAATTCCTTCTCAATGTCAAGTAGGGAATAGTTCCTGATGCAAATATATCGGAGCTATCATTTTGTGGTGCTTCCACTGGCAGCACTACTTAGAGCTTCCTCCCCAGCCTTCTTCACCAGCTCGGGCTCCTCCGTAGGCTTCACATGGAGATAGGACACGATAGAAGTCAAGGTGAAGAAGTCAAATATATACTATACAAATTAAAAAATATTAATAATTACTTTAATAAAATTATGTGTATTAATTTGACAAAGCAATCTTTATTGCCACTTTCATCTGCTTGCTATTTCTCGAAAAAAATAAAAAAGGAAAATCTTGGGCTATATTTTGACAAAGTATGGACATTTTTTCTCTTGTGTTTTCTTCTTATCTTTGACATGTGCATAAAGTTCAAAAAAATAATTTGGATAATTGGAACGAGAAATGCAGTTTTTTTTTTGCAACAGGAATAACTGTGAATGGCATTAGAGGCTCCCTTTTGAGGATTATATGGGGAAAATTTAAGTGTTGCACCTTTAATATTCCATGTGCAGAAGGCTAAAATTACTAATAATTTTGGTTAAAAGTTTATCAAAGTGACATATTTGTATGGATGTAGTCATTTTCTAATTAGAACTACTAGTCATATACATGCTCCTTGCCCCCAATTGTATACAACTTAGTTTTGGGGATGAGTTATTACCTTACATATAATATCAAGACAAACAGAAAGAGAGAATTATATAACAATTTTCATAAGATGAAAAAGCTAAAATGTCTCCATATTTAGAGGGGATATAGGAACAACATAAACCTAATAGTTTTCACTATTTGCGAGGGATACCAAGTACCTAACAGTTAATGCAGTACGAAAGACATGCAATATGATAATGATATGTTCATATAAATGTTTACATATATAATAATGACATATCACAATATGCATTGATGTAGATAACAAGAAACTCCGAAGTAGTTAAACTAGTTACCTTGTCAAGGCCATTTAGTTCTTCCGAACTTCCTTGGCACAACTTTCTGACTTCCATCCTTTAGGGAGCCATCCCATGTGCTCCGCCTCCTCAAGGCACTCTCCGACGCCATTGTTGGATCCTCCGGCGTTGTCGGATCCACAATCCGTGCCCCGTGATTATAGTACTCCCCATCCGCCTTCTCCTGAGTCTTGAGATCTTTACTTGCGTGATCAACAGTGTCCTTGAGCTTCTCGATTCCACCCTCGGCCGCCGCGGCCGTCGAGGAGTACCGCATCTTCGGCAGCACTCCGCTCATTAGATCTTCCATTGTGGCAACCTTGTCAAGTTCAAAGGAAGGCTTAAGGACGAAGGAGTGGATCAGCGGGTCCAACTCGTCCATTGCCTCCAATGCCTTCAGTATGGATGGAACATTTTGTTGTATTGTGGAGGAGAAGAGTTGATGTGTTTTGTGTGTGGGAGAGGCACTATATATAGTTCTTATTCCTCATATACATAGTTGGCGAGGCGTTAATTGGATTAATTATGAGGTGTGCCCATTAATTAATTTGACAACTCATCAAACGTTCCTTATTAGTCAAAATGTATTTAGGACCCTGCACTCAATAAGCCAATAAGGATACATGTATCACCATTTAAAGTGGATTAATATACTTGGAAGGTAGTCATTATATGTTAATAATATATATATATATATATGTTTCCTCATTTAATTCCTCTTTAAATTTGAATTATAAAAATATAAAAAAAAATTTAAAGCTTCTTCCTCTACTTCTTTTTATAAATATCCTTATATAACCAAATTCTAATGGCATAAAATTAGATATATAAAATATTTAAATTAATTGATTCTCATTAATAATACTAATCAAGGAAAATATAAGACAATTAAGCTCCTCCTGATGCAAAGCTGTCCGAAATATTATTTCCTTAATAAGGCAAATTATTATGACATAAAAGTATTTCTATATTTATGTCAATTAATTCTCATTAATTATTTTAACTTAGGCAAATGTCAGACAAATAATATCCTCTGTATTATTTTTTTTAATCGTGAAAAATACTAGTGAGACCAAATATAGTTTTATATTTATGTTGATTTATTAATTATAACTATTATTCAAATTTAAAACTAAATAATTAAGCTCCTTCATTATGTAAATTTGTCTGCATTAATTTTACATTTGAAATTAATGAATACAAGTATATTCTATGCCAAGGTATGTACGAGCATTTTAAATAGTTAATAATGGTTAGCGACTAGAGATTAACGACTAGCTAGTAGCGAATTAATTATTAAATTTCATAAAAGTGTTTGACAAATATAGTATTTGAATCGATTGATAAGTGTAAAATGACTAAAAATGATATAAATAATTTGCATTATTATATATATATTAAATTAAATAATTTCTTTTATTGTAACTATTTTAATACTAATAAATAATAATAAAAGAAATAGTCTATTAAATATTTATAAAATAATAAAAAAATAATAAAAATGGTCAGAATGGTATAAAAGAATAACTATGTTCATAGAAGTAGTAAGTAATAATAAAATATTTTGAAAATATATTGAAAAATAAATATCAATACTCTTAGTTGCTACCTTAGATGTTAATCATGCAAGCGTCTCAAAACATTGAGTTTCAATCGTTTGTCGCTAATATTAAGTGTATTTACCAAACACCTTAACTAGCGTGTTGACTTAGACCATATTTGACATGTACGAATGTTTTGAATAGTTAGCGAGTTAATTATTAAATTTCATAAAAGTGTTTCGCAAATATAGCGTTTGAATCAATTGATAAGCGTAAGATGACTAAAAAGATATAAATAATTATTTAAATAATTTGCATTACTATATGCATTCTAAATTAAATAACTTATTTTTATTTAACTATTTTAATACTAATAAATAATAATAAAATAAATAGTTATTTAAATGATTTATAAATTAATAAAATAATCATAAAGAATAAATTGATCATTTGGTATAAAAGAATAATTATGTGTATATAAATAGTAAGTAATAATGAAATATTTTGAGGGTATATTGGAAATAAATTTCAACACTCTAGTCGCTACCCTAGATGTTGGTTTTGCAAGCGTCTCGAAATGTTGTATTTCAATTGCTTATCACTAATATTAAATGTACTTACCAAACACATTAACAAGCGTGTTGACTTAGTCAATACATTATACGCTAACGTAAACGCTATTTTTATGTCGTGTCAAACATAGCCTTAGTCAACACATTATACGCTAACGTAGACGCTATTTTTATGTCGTATCAAACGGAGCCTCCAACTTGTTCTACTAGTTATAACTTTGGAGATTACTAACAATCCCTAAGAAATAGTGTTGGAAGATAAATCACAAATTGTTGCATCTGTCGTTTTCGAGTTTTCAAAAATTCATACATGAAAAAAAATTCACACATCCATTCATCCATTTTGACATATACATACATATAAGTTTATGCACACTAAATTCCTCAAATATTCCTCTTTAAATTAGAATTTTATGAATACAAAACAAAAAAAAAATGAAGGCAAATATAAGACAAATAAAGCAAATTCTAACAACATAAAATATCTAAAATATGTAAAGTAATTGATTCTCATTTGTTTATACTAATTAAGGCAAATAACAGAAATAATCTCCTCCTCATGCAAAGCTGTCCGAATTATTATTTTCTTAATAAGGCAAATTATTATGTGTACATAAAAATATTTCTGTGATTATGTCAATTAATTCTCGTTAATTATGTTAATTAAAACAATGATGAAGCAAATGTAAGGCATAATCTCCTTAGTATTGATTTCTTTTAATAATGGAAATAATAATGACACAAAATTTAGTTTTATATTTATGTTAATTAATTAATTATCACTATTATGTGAATTATTAGATAAAATTAAGACAACTAATTAAACTCTTTTATCATGAAAATTTTTCCGCATTAATTTATCATTTGAAACTAATGTATATATGAAGTATATTATATGGGATCCTAGATAATGTTCATAAATATTAAGGTTCTAGAAGATAATTTAATACATATTTAATGACAATACATGTATTGTTGTGTGTGTGTGTGTGTGTGTGAGAGAGAGAGAGAGAGAGAGAGAGAGAGAGAGTTTTATATTTATGTTAATTAATTAATTATCACTATTGTGTGAATCATTAGGTAAAATTAAGACAACTAATTAAACTCTTTTATCATGAAAATTTTTCCACATTAATTTATCATTTGAAACTAATGTATATATGAAGTATATTATATGGGATCCTAGATAATGTTCATAAATATTAAGGTTCTAGAAGATAATTTAATACATATTTAATGACAATACATGTATTGTTGTGTGTGTGTGTGTGTGTGTGTGTGTGTGAGAGAGAGAGAGAGAGAGAGAGAGAGAGAGAGTTTTATATTTATGTTAATTAATTAATTATCACTATTGTGTGAATCATTAGGTAAAATTAAGACAACTAATTAAACTCTTTTATCATGAAAATTTTTCCACATTAATTTATCATTTGAAACTAATGTATATATGAAGTATATTATATGGGAATCCTAGATAATGTTCATAAATATTAAGGTTCTAGAAGATAATTTAATACATATTTAATGACAATACATGTATTGTTGTGTGTGTGTGTGTGTGTGTGTGTGTGTGAGAGAGAGAGAGAGAGAGAGAGAGAGAGAGAGAGAGATAAACGATATTGTCATTTTGAATTGTAATTAGCATAAGAAATGGAGGCAAAATTTTCTATTAAAATATTCACTATTAGACTCTGTTTGATATGTACGAACGATTTTAATAGTTAATAACAGATCACGATTAATAATTAGAGATTAACGATTAGCTAACAACGAGTTAATCATAAAAGTGTTTGACAAATGTAGTTTTTGAATTGATTATTAAACGTAAAATGACTAAAAATAATATAAATAATTATTTAAATAGTTTGCATTATTACATATATTCTAAATTAAATAATTCATTTTTAATATTAATAAAATAAATAATTAATCAAATAACTTATAAATTAATAAAATAATAAGAAATAATAAAGTGGTCACATAGTATAATAGAATAAGTGTATCCATATAAATAATAAGCAATAATAAAATAGTTTGAGGATTAGAAAATATTAGTAGTTATCCTATATGTTTGCTCTCTCAAATCTCAATTATTTATTGTTAATTTAAGGCATGCCAAATAGTGCCTTAGAGTTGTAACTTTTGGACGTTATTGATGCTCCAGTAGTAACAAATGTGATATTATTCTTTGACCTTGTAAACGTATTTTAGATTTTATATAAAAGCAATTGTGTAGATCTTTTGAATTACTAAAGCATTAAATGTAGAATCTCACGGTTCACCTTTTCTTACCAATCTTAATAATCCTTGTTTTAACATACTTTCAATTCAAATGTGAAGCATCTATTGCATAGTTTCAATTCTTTCTTTTTTCTTATGTACAAGGGACTGATGATATACGTATGAAAGAAAAATGAATTTTGTACTATATTCATATCAGTTACTACATTGCCAAGATAAATGAAATGTAAAAAACAATCATGTATTGATTTAACATCTATGTTATATATCTATATATATAACAAGAACTGGGTTGTGTTTGTTGTCCCCATCTTCAATCTGAATCTTCTATTCAACTAATGCATACTTGTTAGATCAAGTATTCTGTAACGATACAAACGTCCGAACTGCTGTAACAGAAATCACAACCCCATGTCCATTGAGGTTTCAGGATCGATATGGATCGGACCAACTATTATCTTCTTCTGCAGCCTTTTGCCATCTCTTTTTAAAGATCAACATTTCGGTGTATGATCGAAGCCTCACCTGTACAAAAAGCTCCTCAGCTCAAATGCTGCTAAAGATTTCAGTGAATTTATTAACGTGTAGGAAACAGAATTTCCAGTATCATCAGCAATGGAAAACTGCCTTAGACTAGTTAAGAAGGCAAATACCAAGCTTTGAACATGTTTGTTTTCGCCTTTTTCTGTCTGAATAAAGCACAGAATTCATATATCTTTTCTGGTTGTCTAAATTCACAACTTACAATTGAATTAGGCATCACAACTTCCTATGTCGACGAGAATGCAATTACAGAGAATGATCACTTGGGTTAAATCACTTCTAAGTGCATGAATGCATGCATGAACAAGTAAAAAAAATAATAGTACTTCAGATTGATACTTACTGCTACTCTCTCGGACATTCTTGATCTATCCGGAGCCTGCAAGTATGTTAATGAATTAAATGGTCAAAAAGATAGCACAGTTCTGAAAATGCTAACTTCTCTGCATTCTGAAAGGATCTAACATGTAAGAATTTCTACTAAATTTTAAAGAAAGCAACAACACTTTTGTGTTCTCTAAAAAACTGTTGACAAATCAATATTATCATTAGGAGTGATTTGGAGTTTCAATTTGATCTTAATAGTCAAATATTCATATATAAAACCAAAATTTCATTTGTTAAATAATAAAATAATCTAAAATCAAACGTTTTTTTCTATAATCTTTTGATATCCAAATTAATATCTTTCAGAATTTTAAACTATTATAGTCTTGGTTACCTTTTTCTTATCATCGCCGAGTGTAACAAGTCCCTTGTGAACTATGTATTGACTGTCTACAACTCCAACATTTTTGCGCCGGTCACCCTACAAAACAAGTTTACTAAATATCTTCTTTGCATGAAATATAAGTTCTACACATGAAAGAGTGAGAAATAGAGTTACCTGAGCACAGTAACCAAGCTTCATATCCAGGCCCCATGCATGAATTAAGTCATTCTAGAGAAACAGACGAGAGAAATTTCAAATTATACTAGGTAGGAAGATGGTCATGTCTTCATTCATGGAATCAATGAAACACTTGATGAGTTACAAAACATTTATAAATTGGAAAGATTTATGGAGGGATTACTTAGTATGCAGAAAACAGAGCCACATTTTGAAATTACTAAGAGAGGAAGAACAAGTGAGAGATAGAGATGATTCACAGACTTGGATCATTTTCCATGTACAGCGCCAAGCAGATCTTGAGAAAACAGGAGCCATCATTTCTACCCAACTGCAAGTTTTTAGGCAAGCTTTTAGCATGAGTAGATGAGTGCCCAAAACATAATCTTCCTTAGATGACTAAAAGAAAAGAAAACATACCTTTACATAATCATAAGAAAAAAACTTTAACACTTTTAACATGTGTTGCGAACATTTTAAGACAAACATAAAATCATTAAACTTCTTAGAAGTTTTGTCAGTGCAAAGTATGTAAGATATGTTGCCTATTTGCCAATGCAGATGTCTGGCATTTAGTTGATTAAACAATGAATCGAACTAAGAAGCAATTGACATAAAGTTTCTTGTTTATTTCCCTAAGAAAAGCCAAGAAATTAGTTATGTTCAGAGAGGCAACTGACCCAGTGCATGGTGGACCTTCGCACTTCTCTTTCACTGTGTCACTCAACTTGTGTATCTTTCTGTCAATCAAAGAAAGTAAGCAATTCTCAAATTTTCAGGAGCAACATATACAAGAGAACAAGAAAAATCATTAACCAGATTGAATTGTAAATCTACAGAAACTCAGACATTTACTAGTCTCACTAAAAAGATAAGACTAGGAAATACCTATGCACATTTCCTGTTCTCCAGCGTGCAGTTATTTCATGATGAATTTCTGATTTTGTAGGATCAATTGCTGGTTGTGATATTTCTAACCCTTCCTCCTTGACTATTTGTAAATATCTGAGAAATTAAGGTATAACAGAAAAGAATACCAAGTAAAAATTATATTAATGACTATATCGTTTATCATAATTTAGTATATGAACAATCTTTCTCGTCGAGATATATCCTACTTTCTTGAGTTGCACATATGAGAAAATAAAACTTACTTCACAGGATCAAAATTTTCCACTCCGAGATCTTCATCCCAAAGGAAAATATAATTATATTCAGAAACAATGTCTGGCTGTAAGAAACGTTTAGCAAACCACCTGACAAACAAATTATCATGTTTGACATGGTTAGAAATTTAGAATCTTTTTAACAATCCAAGTTACAGTTCATTTAGCATTTTTATCTGATGAATTACCATTTCGTTTGACCCATAGCTGAGATGTGCAAGGCATGATCACACCACTCCAAATCTTTCCAACCATCAATGTTACCATCATAGTGAAAAAGCATCACGGTGAAGTTGTGTGGTGCAAACTAGAATTCGGACAAATGATTCAGAAAAAAAAAATCATTAATAAGAAGAACGCACCCAACCCCCTCTGATTAGGCACTCTTTCCAGGAAATGATAGTACTATTACCTTTTTCACAATTTGATTCACACCTTCCTTTTGCTTTATTCCAACCGGAATGGCCAATAAGCTCTTTAGAGAACTTGGGTTTTTCTGTTATGCATATTTGAAAGAATTAATATTTTTTCCTGCATGTAATTACAAAATGCTTTGTATAGAGTATCTCAACATTATTATGTAGGCAAAATCAAAGTGATACTTAGTCATGTAAAAGTTGCAGACTTGACACAGTAAAGAGACTATCATACAAAAGCTTCAAAGTGATAAAAAGAAAATACACTTACGAGATGAAATTATCACTTAGTAATGCATCAATCATTTTGCTCAGGAACAAAAATAATATCAAACTCATGAGAGATGTCAGTCACATACCATTCCTTTCTGAGGACCTGATATAGGTACCATTTCTAAGTCTGATGTCTTGCGAACTATGCCTCTAGGCAATGGTCCATGATCTGATGTCTTGCGAACTATGCNGAGATGTCAGTCACATACCATTCCTTTCTGAGGACCTGATATAGGTACCATTTCTAAGTCTGATGTCTTGCGAACTATGCCTCTAGGCAATGGTCCATGATCTGATGTCTTGCGAACTATGCCTCTAGGCAATGGTCCATGATCTGATGATTCACTTTGTGGCTACAAAATGAGTATGCAGAGTAACAAGATCAGCATAAACGAAGACATGATATAAGTGAGATGTCAGTCACATACCATTCCTTTCTGAGGACCTGATATAGGTACCATTTCTAAGTCTGATGTCTTGTGAACTATGCCTCTAGGCAATGGTCCATGATCTGATGTTTCATTTTGTGGCTACAGAATGAGTACACAGAGTAACAAGATCAGCATAAACGAAGACATGATATAAGTGAGAAAACATTATTTCATGCATAGCAAAAGTATAGATCTTAGACCAAGATATGTAAGTGAACAACCTGAGATGCTTTGGGTGGAAACTCGATGTTAATATGCCCAGTACTCACTGAGTATTCTCCCCTCTGTGGTGAACTAACTGGTAGCCATGTAATTCCCTTCTGCAAAGACAATAAGAAAATAGGACGTTTCCAAATACGAAAATGCATGTCCTACTGTTGTATAGAAAAAAAATGGAAACAGTTCGAAGCATTTAGGTGACTTGCAAGATAATATCCATCAGAGCAAAAGAATACAATAATTATTCTTGACTAGTATCAACAATTAACAGAAGAAGATAAGATAACACAGAGAAAATTCACCATCTACCATGAGAAAGAATTTGCATGCTTTAATAATTGAAGGTGCTTTCTGTTTCAAGCGTAAATTTTACCGATGATAATATATGATTAGAGCTATGTAAGCGCTCTACAGACTGACATTAATTTCAGTTGGTTTAAGCAATAAAAAATCACAAAAAAAGATCAAATTCTGAAGATGAATGAGTCATACCTCTTGAACACCAAGTATAAGCAATGCTCCACAAAGGAGGAATGCCATAAAAAGGAAACAAGCGGGTGGGAGGAGACTATAAAACCATAACTTCCGGTTTGAGGCATCCAAAGGAATCGAGTCCTACAAGAAATCCGATACCCGGAAATGCTTAGATCTTGCCGCATAACAAAATTTGTGAAATAAAAGAAACAATTAGCACAAAAAACAATCTTGGCTGCATTAGAAACAGGTGGAAGTAGTAAATGCATATAATTCACTTGTTGTCACATATCGTGTAACAAAACCCAAGAGAACCCCTATAAATAGATCCCAAGGTAGAGAAACCCTCTTTTCTCTCTCACAAAGAAACCCTAACCCGTCGCAGCCTTTTCCTCTCTTTTTCTCCCAAGTGCAGAGGTAAGGGTTCTCTCCCCTCCCATGGTTCTCCCTTTTCTTCTCCCTCTCTTCTCTAAATCTATACTAAAACCCCATTAGGAGAACGCGAAGGAGATTGAGATAGTGCGAAGAGCGAGGATAAGGATCACAAAGAACGAACGACAAGCAACCCAACAAGATTAAGTATGTAAGTAGAAGGATCAAATATAGGATTTATCATATGTATAACATTGCATATAAGAACAGTATGAACTAAACTGACGATTTTGAATTCATCATGCTAGGTTTTCTAGATTTCATATAAGAATAGTATTAATTCTTGTCAGAGTTTTTATGTCTAGGACTAGATTAATTTGTCTAAGATTAGGGATAATGATCGATGATCAAAATATGATGTTCGACCTGCGTGTAATCGCTTAAATGATAATGTTTTTCGGATCTAATCTATATGGAACTTAATGCATCAAGAGAGCGAACAATAAACAAGAAGACCCAGTCACGGGACGGGCCATGAGGTCGAATAAACAAAAATTATTGCTTCAGTCATGACCGTGACGAATTTGTCACGAGCCGTGAGGGCATCATTCGAGTATTACTCCTAAAGTCACGGATGTGATGGATTTGTCACGGGCCTTGAGAAAGTAATGGACAAAAAAAGGGCTTTGGTCACGGCTATGATGGAAGATGTTAAGGGCGGTGACGCCTTTGGGAGAAAATAGTGCATTCGGTCACGGTCGTGTACCCATAGGTCATGGGCCGTGAACTGGAGGAGGAGACTACGATCACTCGATCACGTCCATGAAAGTTATTGTCACGGCTGTGAACTGCTAAGTCACACCCATGAAAGATCACCTTTTCAGCCGTGATGGAGTTTTAAGTATAGTTTATTAATTATCTTCTCATATATTCCTCTATATATAATAATTATTTCACCGACTGAATGATTGATGTATGAGATGCATAACCTAGATTTCCATTGTACGTATCTAAAAATAATGTTGCATGTGATTGAGTTGATCCATGAAGTGTATGATTTGGTTTCCGACGAATTGGACCCTAATCGTGAGGTAATTGTGTTCCTTTAGGAATATCTGAAAATGGTTTCTTTAGGTTCAATTGGCTTCCTTTCGGGAATAATTGTTTAATTGGATTCCTTCGGGTTGTTTGACGGTTTCTTCAGGCCTAGCTAGCTTTAATGACACCGGAGCTAAAATCAATGACATTCATGATTGTTAATGTTTCACTAATGATTGATTGTTTTAATCGAACAACTTAGGACACGAATAGTCAAAAGAGTAAATGGGCCATAAGTATTGAATTGAGCTTGAACCTATTGAGCAAAAAGCAATTGAGCATCGTATTATGATAATGCAATTGAGGTTCTTGCAATTGTATAATAAAAGTTATTGTAAAGAATGAAAAAGAGAAATAAGAAAGCTAAAAGGTAAAGTGAATGAAAAGAAGAATTATTGATCTTGATCTCAGCTTTTTATTATGTCTTTTATATATGATTATTTTTATATTTTCTTTACATATTGGACTTTATTGCTCATGGGAGAATTGTCTCTCCTGCTTTTGATCCTGCAGGTGACGCAGATGTTCAATCTGAAGGCTTGCACGTGCTAAGAGTCTAGTCTAGATTTATTTTAGTTTCTATTAAGTTATGAAACTATTTTCGATTAGGTCTTTTTATTTATGGAACAATGTAACAGAGTGTTTTATTTGACTAGACTATCTTATAGAGTCATTTTTAAAGATTATTGCTTTCATATTATTCTATTTCATGATGTGTCATTTGTTCACTAGTAAAGTCTGCATTCTGCCATATGGTGGAGTATGAATTTGGGGGCGTTGCACATCGCCTCTCCAAAATTAGTAATCACCCAATTCTTGTATATCCATCAAAGAAAGCTACTTTGAGCAAAATTTCGATTAAGAGCATAAATCAACGCAGTGGAAAAAGCAATTTTTGGCCAAATCCCCAATTTGTTTATGCAAAAACACTTCATTTCTTCAATGGAAAGATCTAAAAGTAAAACATTTTGCAGTAATCATCGCGGAACAGAAAGAAATATGATTATGTTGTTTCAGAAGCCATAGGCCGTCAGAACAATAAACTTTTTTTATGAGCACATAAATAAAAAAGAAACTACGGAAAGGCTTACAGCGTTTGAGGCCTTCATCTTCTAAAATACTGCAGTTGAAATCTGCAAAGCAAAAACCAAAGAATGGTCAACATCCAGTGGCAACAAATAACACCAGAAAACAGGAAACTGAAGTTTGAATCCAACAAAAGTGGACATGCGCATTAAACATTTACACGAACAAGCTGCAGGTGTAACTTGCAGCGGGAAAAGGAGCAATCTTGCTGTGCCAGGAACAGGATGCCACAGAGTAAAAAAGAACACAGTTGAACTGTTACAACTAGTAAAAATGGGATCTTTACTGCACTAGATACCCTCCTTTATAGGGCCTTAAAAGATCGGAGTACAACTTCAATTGAGAACACAATCCAAAAAGAAATGGAGAATAAAACAGTGGATTCGAACCTAAAGAAATAAGAAAACAAAAAGTGCTAAAAATTCTAAAGAGAAAACTCCAACAGGAGGAGGAGGGAGAAAGAGTTCAATACTTTAAACGACGCATAGAGGGTTTTAGAGAGAGGTTTATTTCAAGTTATAACAGCAGAGTTCAGTTCTTGAAGGATTCTTGTGTCTGTGGTTAGAGAAGACAATAAGAAAAGGAATAACTTGACGTCTGTGGAGAAGAAATATGCAAGACAGAGTAAATAGCTCTGGATTTCTCGATCATGGAGGGAAGAGAGGAGAAGAGAAAGGAGAGAGATAGAGAAGTGGGACGGCCACGTTTTGATGTGTGCATGTAACAAAATAAGTAGAGATTTGCACTCCTTTTTCCAAACAGCATTTTTCTTATTTGGAGAGAAAGAGGAGAGAGAAACATTTTTTCCCTGATTAAAAATTAATAATAAATTATTTTATTCGAGATTTGGCCTATTAATTCTAAGAAATAATATATATATATATATATATATATATATATAATTTTAATTAGTTCAAGTTAAAATTGACTGATAGAAAATATGCATTTTGTTGATATTTGGGGTATAGGTAATTTTTTGGATACCGGCCAAGCTTATAAAGTTGCAATATATTTTCAGAGGCTATTAGATTTGCTCATAAGATATTGATGTTAAGAGTTACTGATCCTAACCACTCTTCCAGTAATATCTTTGTCAATTGTATTTGATTAATTTTTAATTTCGTGGTGTGTTAAGTTTTAGCCTTCTTCGTAATTTATGTTAATACTATTAAAAACTTAAGATGTTAGAAATTCATCTTTATTTTGACCTTTCTTCTTCTATCACACCTTTCATGATAGTATTTAATGAGCGAAACATTTGTTCTTTATGATAAAATTGGTATTTATTTCATGAATTACCTTTTGTGCCTTAAATTATCATTATTAATATAATTATTAATAGGAGTTAATGTTTATATAACAGTTGGAAAAAGTTGTAAAAGTGAAAGTTAATCATTCCAAACATCTGCCATTTAGGCTCTATTTGGCACCGCATCTTAAAAACGGCTCAACTAAATATTAAGGTTTTGAATTGATTTTAACAATTAAAAATTGTTTGGTAACTACACATGAATTGGAAGGTTATATTTTGATTTTTAATACTGTTGAACCGACTGAGGTTCATGAAGTAGCGATGTTATTTATTTCTCGTATTTAGAGTTTATTTGCCTTAACTTATAAGTAGCTTAAATTATATATAAATTGATTTTCAAAAATCTCCGTATTTGTAAATAAAAATTATATTTATAAATTATTAGAGTAATAACTTATAAGTTTCTTGTACTTATTTTTAAAAATTATATCTTATTTTTTAATCAATTATAGTATTATTTTATCTATATTCTTTTAATATTATTATACATATAATATTTTTTCTTTCACATTTTCTATTATCTTAACTTTTATCTTTTTCATTTTTTTATAAAATATAAATAATTAACCATTTTAATATACAAATTTTTTAGTAAGTTTATAAATTATATATTAAGATTATTTTATTTCAATTTTCTAATATAATTAAACTAAATTAACTTTAAAGATATATTAATCATTATTTATTTTAATAAATATTACAACTACTTATTGAAACTATCAATATTTTTATTCAAATATATAACTATTTAGATTTTAAAATAAATTTAATATTTAAAATGTTTATCAGCATAGTATCTTTTATCAAATAAATCAAAGAGGCTCTTATCCTTTGAATTCTCACTTAAAATTTAAAGTTATTTACTTTATGTCTGCACAGCAATATATTGTTAGATATTTCCTTATACGCTATCGACCAAACATTTATCTTACTCTCCTTAACATCTTTATTAGGATAAATATTATTGAGATGTATGGGATGTCATTAGGATAAAAGACATAAAAATGCGTTCAATTTAAATTTGCATTTTTTTCCTATAAATTTAACTTTAATAATAATTATTTGATTAAAATTGAAATACTTATTGTAATGCCTCAAAATTCATACCCTTGTCATGTGGTAGAATGTCCTTGATTTAACAATTGATCAATTTGATGGTCATACGAAAGCAACAACTTTAATAAAAACTCTTTTTATAGTCTAGCCAAATAAAATAGTCTATTGCATTATTTCGATATCATTGACAATAGTCCAATAACTTTATAAAGAAAAACTACAATGATTCAATACTAGATTCATATCACGTGCAAGCCTTCATATCACAAGCATCAGCATCATTAGTGTCATCATTTATTCATCGCCTCCAGGATCAAAAATAAGGGAGGTAATTCTTTCATGAGTGATGAAGCTCAATATGTAAAGATAATATTATAGGAATAATCATATATGAAAGCATGATATAGAAGAAATTACAATCGATTAATTATTTTTATTTACTTTACCTTTTTACCTTCTCAATGACTTACCTTCTTCTTGACGATATTAAGCATTTATTCAATTACAAGAACATCAATTAGGTTCAATAATACCATGCATGTCAAACTCAAAATGTTCTTGTCCAATTCAATCTTTTACTTTATATTTTCTCCTTCATTATCATTAGTCTATTAATAAGTAGAATATCAATGACATCATAGCATATCGGTGCTTAATATCCTTATCATTCAACATGTTCGCGCACAATCAAATGATTTACTTTGCATCATTTGTTTTTATTCTCCTTAATCCATCAATGACTAGAACATCAATTGCATCATGACATCATGATGCACATTAGCTTCATTCACCAATATGTTAAGCTCAATCAATAACTTATGATTAATTCATTTTTTTCTATTTATCTTGTCCTAAATTGTTCAATCAATCTAATCAATGGTGAGCCTTTATCAATGCACTGAGGATTTAGGTTTATTTTCCAACACTAATATGCTAGTAGGCCATAATAGTCTCATGAGGAACTCAAGTCCTCGAAGAAACTCAATAGGGATCAATCCTTCAATTGTTGGGGATCATCCTCCTCATGCTCAATTTCAATCATAATCATTAACAATCTTATTTTACACCTTATCGACAGTTACTAGGTTATCACTTAGATATAACTATTCTAACACCATACATCAATCAAAATCCAATCAATCAGTACAATCAAATAGGTCCATCAATAGAATAAACAATTTTCTATATGGAACACGACCCATATTGAGGAGCAATACAGTCCATTTCCGCTTTCAAGTGGCAGTGTTCTCCATTGCCATGACAAACCCGAGTTACTAGCAAACACGATCCATGTCCTATCCATAATTTCTAACGTTGATGCGTGATTCGAATTCTAGACAACCTGATCCATGTCCATTAGGATACGACCCGCATTTATGACAACATGACCTATCTTTCGATTCACTTTTGAATCGATCAACAACGTGGTCCGCATCTAGATAATAAAAACCATTTTCTACTATTAGGGTTTCGACACCATCACTATCCTAGAGAACGTGGTCAGTGTCAGGAAAGCACACGACTCATTTCCAGAGAGGTGATTCCATCATGTCCTTCATTTTCAATGTCGTCATGGGACACAGCTCGCGTCAAGGTGCAACACCTTTAGTGTTCTGTCTCCATTGCAACCACATCAGTGAGCATAATCCTCTTTCCAATTCAACTAGGCCCATTTTAGGTTTAAGTGATCGCCAAAGCCATCATTGATCCGTGGAACATGGTTTGCATCAAGGAGCGATATGACCCGAGTCTGACGAACGCGATCGTTCCTGTGAGAGAACGCGTACCGCGTTCGTTAGGACATGGCCCATGGTCGGTCATCCGGATATTAAAATTATTTTTTTAGTGGGGAAATTAATCAATTAATAATCATAGTAATTTTCTTGAATGCATAAATATTGTTATCATAGTTTTTTTATGTAAATCCTCTCTCTCTCTCTCTCTCTCTCTCTCTCTCTCTCTCTCTCTCTCTCTCTCTCTCTCTCTCTCTCTCTTTATATATACATATATATATGCGTGTGTGTGTGTAAAATCTCTAGATTGGATCCTCCTATTTACATATTGATTTGTGTTGGAGTTTTTCCTCGTTCGTTCATTGTATTTCAATTGTCCTTGCTCTCGTTCTCTTAAGGTCCACGTTGTCTTTGATCTCCTTATGATCATTATTAAATTTGAGATAAATAATACTTTTTATGATCATTTCTACGTGTTATCATTTTGAACAATGCTCATATCGGTGTAATGGTAATATTATTTTTCTTCACTCCTTTTATATCTATCTCTCATCTAATCTTTTTCTATTTTTATTTTTAAAAGAATAAAAAGATAAAATATTGTGAAAGAGAAATACACAATACATTAGGAGGGGAAAATATAGAGATAAGAGAAAGACATAAAAAAGGAAAGAGAAATATAGATGAAGAAAGAATGAGAAAAAAAATTATGAAAAAGTTTCAGCTAAAGAATAATAGAATATATAATAATATTATATTTATTAAGGGTGTCTAGGGTGAAAAAGTTAAATAAATATATAATAATATTATATTTATTAAGGGTCACAAATAAAAATATATAATAAATAGTACAAATGATTTTTATTCAAATTATTCATACAGAATTAGCCCATCCACCATCATGAATTTTTATTCAAACACTCAACTCCCCCATCTTATACTTCACCATCTCATCTCACCCTTTTATTAGTTAATTTTTAAATAAAGCCTAAGATAATTAATTGTATATACTCTACCTCTTGAAGAGGTTGGCACCTTTGTAAAACAAAACAAAAAATATTTTCTCTCTCTTGGATATGAGGTAGTTGAGACATATGTAAAAATAAAAATGGTTTTCTTATATACGACTACAACTACCACGTGCCATAAAAAAAAGAGAGAAAGTGATATCTTTGTTGATGGTGAGTGCAGGCGGAAAAAAGAGGGGAGAAAAATAGAGGGTTTCTGCTTAAGAAAATAAAGATGTTCTTATAAGAGTAAAGAATTTTGATTGGAAGGACTTTTAGGCATTGTTTAAATTGAGGTATTAGGGGATATAAGGTGAAAGATGGATGAGTGGTTTGGGTAAAAAAAATTATAAGTCATATGAGATTTGGATCAGACCTCCAAACTCCAAATATTTCATTCTGCCAAATTGGTAAAATTAGGGAGAATGAAACTTTTTAGGCAAAACTATCCCTTTAAATAAATTTCTAAAATTATATTATAATTTATTTAAAATGATATTTTTTCTTATATTATTTTAATTTATGATAGAAAAATATTTGATTTGAGTTTATTTGTTGGTTTTATTTTTTTCTATCTTATTTTATAATTATTTAGTACTTACATTTGTTTAACTTTTATTCATTCGCATTTATTTTTCCTCAGCTAATTTTTTATCATATTGAATGACATCATAATATTTTTTTTAAATTAATTATTTTTTATTGAATTTTAGATAAATAATTATTTTTATGATCATTTTTACTTTAGCATCTTAAAGTATTATCATTTGAACAATATTTTTATTTATGTAATGATAATATTAATTTTTTTATTCTTTTTATATTTATCTATCATCTTCGGTCTTTTTTAAATTTATTTTAAAAAATAAAAAGATAAAAATATTATGAAAGAAATAAAATATATTAAGAGGAAAACAATACTAATGATAAGAGAAAAAACATATAAAGAGATATAAATA
>LTAE01007600.1:0-16315 GCA_001647135.1 Pontederia paniculata
GCATAAAAGCCTTCAAGTCTCAACATACGAGAAATCCAACTTAAATCCTGAAATCGCCAAGCACAAGAAAACATACGAAATCCAATCGAAAAATCGAAGCCGACATATCATGACAATAGCCCAAAAGATCATCACATCATCAACATAATCAATCAAGTGAGATAAAGAAATGAATATAATGAACCACGACGATGTGGTGTTGCTCTAGGTTTATGGAAAGTCCCACTCACCTCAGATATGCTCTACATTGTTAGATCATCCGCATCCGAGCGAATCAGTCAGTCGAGAACCTAACCATTATCTGGTTAGATTCTATTAGTTCACTTATATAAATGATCATGCAGTTAACTTGTATATTTTCGATTTAATCTCGACATTAGTTTGATCTTAAAAGATTTATTATTCCCAAATCTCATATCTGAACAAGGAAAATTAGACCCATTCATACCCGTAAACTTCATAATCAAGATGATAATTCAAATAGAGTATTTATTCTTCTAAACCTCTTTTAAGTCCTTTCATAATACATACACATATCAATTTCCAATTTCCGGCATTACAAATTCATGTTTGAAATCAAAATAAGTTAATTACTTATATCTACCTAGATAGACTCATATATACCTATGTATGCATCCATTCTTGTGTTGTTTCATGAGTATTCAGAAAAACCAGATTAATATCTCTAATTTATTTATTCTAAATCAGATTGATAATCGATTGGATTTTTCATTAGAAAATCAATTAAACTAATCCATAAGCAATTCAAACTCTATTCATATCATCCATCTTTCATTCCAGAAACTTCAGTTTAATCGGTCATAAAATTTATAGTTTCCCTTCACCCATCAATTCATATAAACACTCTTGGCATTATAAGAATCAGGTTCATTATAATTACTCTTGTGCACACAAGTATTAATACTAATCATGTTTACTTACGTAATTAGTACATATATAACCTTTACTAACTTGCAGCAGTTAATCACACATGTGATTATGTTTATTTACTCAACAGTATAATTAGAAACACATCTATGTACCTATCATTGCACTTATTCGACACTTTCCAAAAGAAATCATATTAAAATCCAGATTAAGTATTCAAGGTCAGACTTATAATTCATTTTAATCACTAGAATCTTATTTGGAGCCTAATCAAGTCCTAATCAATATTATTTAACAGATTTCTATTTTTGAGATGATATTAACATATTATTGTTATCACTCAACAGAAAACATACATATCAGCTTATGTACATAGCACAAGCAAAAGAATAAACCACTAACTCATCAGCTGCTCACCGGAGAACGAAAGAGAAATGATCGGTCAGATCAGTTTGCTCCGATGATGATATCTCCGAAACTCCAGCAGTGTCACAGCTGAAGAACACCTCAACTGATCGAATGAAAATATAATATCAGATTCAAATAACATGATGCTGGATTGATGGATTAATCAAGCAAAAGCTCACCGAATATAAAATGGAAATGTCGCGTGTTCGTCGCCCCTCCCGGCTCCGATCACACACGTAAGGAGGTGAGAAAATTGGATCTACTGCCCATGAAACACAGATCAAATCAACTAGGCAGATCTATGGGTATAGTGCTATAATTACTCACCATTGATCACGCCCTTCGAAGAACAGTCCGGTGAATCGGTGCACGACGTCCGGCGAACACGATGAGGCGGACACTACACAAATGGCGTGAAAACGTCGAATCAAACCTCAAGAACTCATTGACTACACTGGCTAGGGATCTAATCTCACTTACCGGTGACAAATCGACTAAGAACACGTCGCGTGTGGCCGGATTTCCTTTCGCGTGCGCGTCGACGATGTGAGCGCGGCCAAGCATCGAACACTCAACGAGAGTGTTCGATTCTTACTTCCACGTCTTCACCTCTGTGAGCCCTTCCATGTCGTACCCTCCGATGGTCGAACGGCGGCCGAAATCGACGCCGTCAATGCTGCCCTGGCGAGCAGCTGCAGCGTCGTGCGAAGGGGAGAAAGTTACGGAGGGAAGAAAGAGGGAGAGAGGGAAAAAGGGAAGAAAGTCTTTTTTTTCTTTTTGGGCCTTTATTTCTATTGGGCCGTTTCATATAGCACATTCGTCATTTGCTTCCCCAGTTCGCCCATAAACCCTTAACCGATTACAAAGAGTGAAGAACAGAGAATACGAAATCTTTCAGCATAAAAACCAGTATAACCATCTTTGCAAAGAAGATTATCCAAGTCTTCAAATTTATCAACCTCCTGCTAGCAACAATTGAAGTGAGGATATGCAACAAAGGTTGGCATCACCTTGGTTCACCCAAACATAATTAACAAATCAGTGCCACCAGTTAATACAACAATATGCAGCATCCATGATCAATATATTATATGCATATGGAAAAAAATTGCGAAGGCTTAATAAGTAACAAATCATCCATGTTGCTTCTAGGGCAAGTCCTATTATATGAATGACTGCAAAGAAACAAGATTGTTCCTAAAGTTTAGGTCTTTCCTTATCGATTCAGTGTCAATAAACTGCAAAGAATGAACAATTGGAGGCAAGATGAATATGGAACTCGAAGAAATGACGACAGTGTAAAGAATCTTGACAGATGATGACTGTAAATTCAAGGATACCAAAACAAGTTCTCTTGACAACATAGACTTAGTAACAATGCAAGGTTCTCTTTATTATCCGAGGACGATTTTGAAATGAATTAAAGGTTAACCACTATTACAACTGTGTTTGGACCCGGGACTACTAGTCTCAATACTAAAATGAGTCTGCTTACCAACTGACTCAACTCCCATTGTTTTAACAATGCAAAGTTAGATGGCTGGAAATGCACAATAAAGAAGCGACAGGAAAATACGTGACAACCTACAACTATGAAACATACATGAATTTTATTCAGCGATCACAAATTTACAATCATAAGAGTGGTTGCCACATTACCTGGAAACATAACAATATAATATGCTTGGACGCTAATAAGATATCTCCTTCACAATACGCATCTTCCTTTGTTCCCAATTCAGATGCTTGTAAGCAATATGATGATATAAATCCAAGTGCTCCGAGGCATTTTCAACTACCAATATACTATAGAGACTGTCACAAAATCCATCTGCACAATGTAAATACTCCAACAAGGTAATTTTCCGGAAATTTTAATGCATTTCCTCTCACACTGATGAACATTGTCGGACAGGTAAACATAGATGCAAAAACTAATGCTATTTTTTTCTGTTAATTGGAACAGGTCTTGGACCTGTTGCTTCTCCGAATTTAGACAAGTCGCTTTCCAAAGTTCAACATCAAGAACCCTAAATTTGCAATTTCAACACTATTTAATAAGATTTTTTTTATCGAGCATCGACGTTTCGACGGTCTACCTTTCAAACGAGGAAACTTTGCAAGGCCAACGACGGTATCCATCTCCATCACCGCCGCAACTGGCTGTTCTCCGACGGTCGGCCTTGCGGAGGGGGTCGCCGCCGCAGCCGGAGGCGTTTGCGCGTCGCGCGCGTCGGTCGAGACCGGTGGCGATGACACGACCCAACTCCATCCGCGGTGGCGACAAGACGTAGGACTTTGTAGTTTTCTTTTATCCAAATTAATAAATAAGAGTCGGAAAAATGTTATAATAATGAATTAATTAATGGGAAATTAACACTGGTTATCAAATTATTTGACAATAATAACCAAAATTAATTAAAATCGTTTTTAGTTCACAAAAGAAAATTAACGTATCAATGCACTAAATGGGTCAAAATCACCATTTGACCCATTTCCCCTTCTAAAACTTAAAATTTCTTTCCCACAACCTTGTTTTGGAATTGAATGATACATTTGATTATTTGGACGCCAAGTCCTATATCGTTATCACAGTATTATTATATATAGACTTATCTGGTAGTTTAAACTTATCAACCATAACGTCTCCAAGATATAATAGAAAATTAGTCATATTTTTATATATATAGTAGACCTGTTGCTAACAAAACTAACTGTCCTTCACAACTGAATGATGGATTCATGACTTACTGGTGACAAAGATCTCCAAAAAACAGAGAAAAAGTTTTATCCTAAATTTCATCCCAAAATTAGCTTGTAAAAATCAATGCCAACTTTCCCCTCCAGAGTTATATAGATGGATAATTATTGTTGCACATGAAACTTCGTTATATCTTTAATAGTAGAGAGAGAGTAAGAAAAAAAAAGAAAGATCAAGAAAGAGCAGGTTTATTCATTTTTCCGGCCAAGAGAGCATTTTTATTTGGACTGCAGGCATCATTCAGGCTCATTATTTTGCTCAATGGCTGATGACTTGAAGCTTCTCATCTCAGAGCAGTCCCTTCATCTGGAAGCTCTTGATGCAGTCATCAAACATCTCAGGAAGTGTCCTGAACGATGGAAAGCCCAACTCTCTGATCTTTGCCGTGTCCATGCTGTGTGCGTTGCTGTCGCCCTTCTGATCACTGCACCTGTATATATATACATGAACCATGGATTTATCACTTGTTCCTGTTTTGTTCTTTTTTTACGGAACGAGAAGAGATGAAGGGAAGATGAGGAAGGCCGTTAGTTAATTACTTGTCAGGAATGGGGAAGGATGGATACTTGGAGCGAAGCATCTCCAGAACCTGGGACCAATGCGCCACGCCGCCCGAGCAGACGAGCCTTCCGGACGCTCTGCGGTCCTCCATGGCCATAACGTGGGCGAGGACGACGTCTTCGATATGAACAAAGCCCACCGTCGTGTTCGGATACCATGGCAGGTTCCCTGCACGTACGCACAGCAAGTTGGAACATGGAACAGAGTCTTTTCCATGGATGCAGACGCCAAAGGACAGAAATCTCAGTCACAGCACTTTTTGTTGATTGGTGGCAGGAGTTTAAAGGAACAAAGCAACCCATGGCGATCTTGACCTTTCAAAACGGAGAGCACGACAAGGAGAGTGCTCGTAGGTTTCGGCGCGAGCAGCGGCCCGACAGCGAAAGATGGATTCACCACTACGAGGTCGATGCCCAGTTCCTCTGCCAGTCGCCATGCCTCCTTTTCGGCCAACGTCTTGGCGTACGCATACCACAGCTGCCATTCAGAGAAGAGAAGGACCGCATTCGGCGTGCAAGTCAGCAAAGTTACATCGCTGTACTTGACGATTAGGACGTTAAGTTTGAGCTTTACGAACGAGAAGGCCTCACGTTGTATCTTTTGCAGTACTCGATGTCGCTCCAGTGCGTCTCGTTCAGTGGCGAGACAACTGTTGCATCGTCTCGGTACCTGATGGAGGAGCAGGAAGACGTGAGCACCACGCGCCTCACAGAAGCAGCTTTGGAGCATGACTTCAGAACGTTCACTGTGCCCCTTATGGCCGGATCAACCAAACATGCCTGCATTAAAAAAACAGAGTAAATTGTCTGCAATCAGTTAAGCAAAGTTTATCCATGAAAGCATTCATGGTGCTTTGATGAACAGGAACAAGACTAAGACCTGAATGTTTGCATCGTTGGAAACAAGAACAGGTGATGCAGTGTGGAAGACGCCATCGACGCCTTCGACGGCCTCGTCAAAGCTTCCATCCACCAGAAGGTCAGCTTTCACCAACTTGAGCCTCTCCTTGGCGCCGTCCATGCTCCACAGGAAGCCAACTTTATTCGTATCCCCTGATCATATCCAACCAAATAGCAATAGCACAACTGAAATCTAAAGCACCACAACCAGAAATCTTTGTACTGGAATGAAAACAGAATCTTTCATCACATACATGGATCTCTAACGGTCGCTCTTACAGTGTGGCCCTTGGCCAGCAGTTCTCTGATGAGATGAGAGGCTATGAAGCCAGTTCCACCAGTAACACAGTATTCTGGCATCTCTCCCTGCCTCCAATGTGTGTTGATGCATCTTGCTTTATGGTCCCATGCTTTTTGGATTTCTAGGTAGGAGTTGGATTAGAAGTAGGCGGGTCATGCTAAAAGTTGAGGCTGGATACGCGCCTTTGTGCCCTCTTGGCTCTGGCATCCATGGGTTCTTTGCATGTACTACTAATTAATTGAATTGTTTTCTCACTTCCAAATCTTCCTTTTTAGAGTTCAGATGAACTACTCCTCGAGCTGTGATGTTTGTGAATTCTACTACTCGTGTTTATTTAACCAAATAAAAGGCTGTAGATAAAGGCATCTCTGAGTTGTGTCTCGGAGAACTAGTAAGACGGGAAATTCATTGATATCCTTGACCAAGTTAGTAGAACAAGTAATGGTGTAGCTGTAAGATTTCAAATGACGATGAGAATGAAAGTTAGTTCCACATGAACAAAATACGAATGTGGTCATGAACTTATATGTAGCATCCTCTCTTACCATTCAAGACGCGTTTTAAATTCGTGCAGATCATATGAGCCCAAAGCGAATAATTTTTTGAATGGATTGGGATATTACAAAAGGTATCATAGTCAACCTCGCGTGCTCACTTGAACCATGTGAGTCGACTCAACGAGGACCTTGAGCCCCGAAGAGGGAAGATTGTAAGACACCAAATGATGATGATAATGAAAGTTAGTCTCACATGGACAAAACACGGAGGTGGTCATGGGCTTATATGTAGCATCCTCCTTTACCATTCAAGACGCGTTTTAAATTCGTGTGTGCCATATTTGCCCAAAGCGAACAATTTTTTGAATGGATCGGGGGTATTACAGTAGCTCTATCGATCATATCAGGTAGAAAAAATTGTATGAAAGATTATTAAGATTAGGAGTAGTTTGATTTTGACGTAACTATAAATTCATAATATAAATAATTAAAATTATTTTTTTGTTATTATTTTTATTTATAGTAATTTTGTTTCGATAAATGTAAATAAATTTGTGAAAAACAAATTATATACGTTGTTTAACTGAAATGAAAAAATTGATATAAGTGCTTAATTAAAATAAATATTATTATATATTAGTAACAAATAATTAAGTGCAATATAAATGAAAATGAAAATTATTATTTTATTTATTTCATTTTATTCTTCTTTTATTTTTATTTTTATTTTTATTTTCTTAGTTTTATTTTCTATTGTAAGTGCATTTATCTGTATTTCAACAAAATTTTCTATTCAATAAGTGCAAATCAAATCACCATCTCATGCATTTTTAATATTTACAGTAATCAATTTTACATCAAATCATATATGAAATTCGTATTTACAATAATTAAAATTCTAATTACTACTAAATACATTAAATCAAACACACCGAGATTCTTTAGTCTTGGTCCGTATCAGGAAACAAGACACTGTAGTCAGTACTAGGAGAAGGGGTTGACTGGCAAATCACACGTGTGTGTGTTAGAGAGAGAGAGAGAGTCATTGACTGCTGAGTAGGAACGGCAAACACAGCATATGCACCTGCTATCAAGCAGCAAGCAACAAATCATCAGGTCCTCCTTTTTGTTATCTGAATAGTGGATTCTGGTCTTTGTCCTGTAGGTAGGATATCTAGATATCTGATATCTTCTCTTGAGTGCCCAGGAAGTTGTCTAGTTTAGGACAGACCTACCAGTTTCAGATACCACATAATGTGATATCTTTACTTAGTCCGGTTTAATTGAAAAAGAAAAATCTTCATTTATTCCAGTGGACAAATCTCTACCCGGTGGTCAGTTCAAACTGAGGGACCTGCACGTACAGATCTTCAAACCCCAGGCTTATTCCAGATGATCATGCCTTTGCAGTCTTTATATAACTGCATTCTCCATCTTACTAATCAATCTCAATTTGACCAACCTTTCCAACCGCATTCCTGACAATTTAGGCATTAATCAGAGCACATGTTTACGCAACTATTCTCGCTATAACAGAATCATGCGTACTAATAGAGAGCTTATCGAAGGTTTATATAATACAGATTTAGCAATTTGAACAGTTAATAGCACATATCGATTAATAACGAGTAGCAAATTAATTATTAAATTTAATAAAAATATTTGATAAATATAACGTTTGAATGTCAAGTGACTAGAATAGAAAAAAATATTTAAATAGTTTAAATTATTATATAAAAATTAAATTAAAATAAATTATTTTTATTTGAACTATTTTAATATTAATAAATCCAATAATGAAATAAGCAGTTAATCAAATAATTTATAGATTAATAAAATCATAAATAGTAAAGTGATCACACACTATAAAGAATAAGTGTATCACATAAAAAATAATTAATAATGAAATATTATGAAGTTATATTTGAAAATAAATTTTAACACCTCAGTCGATCTTTCAAGTATTTCAAAATTTTAGGTACCAATCATTTATTAATTATACTTAAGAAATAATCTAAATATCATATTGAATTAATTAAGATACTATAAGCTATCATAGATACTATTTCAAAAGCATACTAAATCGCGCCATGACCTTGCAGTAGCTCTTGCTCGTGGCAGGTAGCTATGGCTTCTGAATATCCAACTGCAGTCCCCGGTCAGTCCACTCGAGTTTGAGGATTTCACAAGAGTCATTCTTTTCATCTTCCCTGGAATGATTATTTTCAAATTTCTAAAATCATCCAGCAATTGAGCCACACCTTTTATTAATTATAAAGAAAAAATGGATATCTTTTCTATTATTCATGTATTTATTTTTTCCCCAAATTTTTTATCGTCAAATATCCTTATCTGTTGTGCGGCTAAAACTCTTAACCTCAAATATCAATATTATAGGCTCGATTGTATTTATAACACGAAGTAAAGATAACTAAGTACATTTTACAAATCAAACATATATGGACATATATAAAAATATTATATTCTTCGTGATTGATTAATTAGGGTTATACAATATACATATATGGAACAAGACGCAACTTCGTTTTCTTCTTTATATAATATCACTGACCTCGCCTAACTAAACCTGTTCATAGATGCACACACTACATATGATCGATCGAGTTCTCGACGAACACTGCACCATGCAACATCGAAGTTACTGTATATCAATTATTATACGGAATCAAAGTTACTGGAACAGAATAAGGGTGTCATTGCTGATCAGGCCGCTGCTGCTTCCAACTGGCTCGGCCGAATTGGACGCCATGGAGATGGTAAGATCGAGGTTCAAGTCCGGCAACCTGAACGAGGTGCCTTGTAGGCAGCTGCCTGCATCAGAGAGTTGATCCTCCACGTCGCAGTCGTTCTTGGAGCTGAATTGCTGATAACAGACATCAAGGTTAAGTTCCTTCGGCTTATTCGACCTGCTGCTGTGACACGTAGGGGGAGTTGCAGAGCTCATTGAGCTCCGGGACGTCTGGCAGAATTGGAGCGTGGCGCGGTGGTTATTGGGATCAATGCCCATCCTTGCCAGCTTCCTTCTCAGGTGAGAGTTCCAGTAGTTCTTGATCTCGTTGTCAGTCCTCCCTGGTAACCTCCCAGCTATCAGCGACCACCTGCGCACCAAAATAGTTGAACACATTGATCACAGTACGCTAATCTGTTAATTGGCAATGGCATGAGAGATGAGAGCGTACCTGTTGCCAAGGAGAGCGTGGAGTTTGATGATGAGGTCTTCTTCGTCCTCCCCAAAGTTGCCTCTCTTAATATCAGGCCGCAGGTAGTTAATCCACCGCAGCCGGCAGCTCTTGCCACACCGGAGCAGTCCTAAGGGAGGATCAATAGAACAGTTCAGAGAAATGTTAAGACTGCATGCACCGATAGATCGACGTACGTTACTGCACACGTACGAGAGCGTACTTACCTGCAGCCTTAGGAAGTGATCTCCAGCAACCTTCTCCGTGCTCTCGGATGTACTCCACAAGCTTCTGGTCCTCCTGCTCGGACCAGGCCCCCTTGTTCAGGTCCTGCCTATACTGGCTGCAGCAAGGCCTCCTCATTTCAGAGAGAGAGAGAGAGAGAGAGAGAGAGAGAGAGAGAGAGGGGGNTCCACTACGTGAACATGAGGACCGGCGAGTGTCACATGCTCCAAGCTGACCGATAGCTGCTCATCTTCCATTTCGTATGCATTCTAATGCTATCAATATTCCAACATATATTATATATATAAATTGAAGGGATTTGTGCAATTTTTATTAAGGATCTAAACCTATATATATATATATATATATATATATATTCTCATTGGTTAGAAAACACTCATTTTCAAACTTTTTTCAGAATTTGCCTTCTTATATATACTTATTTTTAAAAAATATTAAGTTCGCGGGTAACAATTTAATATGAATAAAGACATAAAGATACAATTGAATAGAATTTTTTTTATGTATTTTAAAAGAAAAGTCATTTTGATTTTTTTATGTCACCGACGTCAAAGATGCTTTAGCACGCTTGAGAATTTGTGATGTGGATTTATATAGTTATTGGGAATGGATATGTTATATTTTTTATTATTAAAAATAAGAGCCGTATGGCTCTTATCTCAGAAAATAAGGTTGGTATTTTTATATTAAACCTAGTACCAGCACCCACAGTCATAGATTCTGTGAATTCAAATGTATAATTTAATCGATTTTTTTAATGTTCCATAACTTTTATAGTGAATTTTTTTTCTCCTCTTAATTATATCACAGATTTGCTTCAGCCCTTAAATCTTATTATTTATCCCCTACCTTAATCCCTCCAAATTTCCAAATATTTTCACTTATTTTTTTTTGTTTCTTTTTAGTTGTATAATTATTTAATTTTAAAAAAAGAATTAAAATGAGACAGTGAAAAAGTTGAGGTGAGATGGGTTACATTTTATTTATTATTTTTAATTTTAAAAATTAAATAGTTTAAAATAATAAATGTGCAACTAAAAATAAATAAACTTAAATTTTCAATTTAAATGCACCTCAAAGTCAGGATATGGTCTTGATTGTGAATAAAAGGGTAAATTTACCTGATGTAATGTATATTTTGCGATTTAAAATTCAAATATCAAACTATAGATGAATATATTTTTAACATGGGATTAATTTGCTTATAAAGTAAATTCCTAATCCTCATGTACAAAACTAACAATAAATCTCATAATACAAGTAGAATTATTAAAATTGTCGTTGATTTTATATATATTTTCAAAAAAAGGGACAATCCATCCGTATATATTAAACTTTTTTTCTGGAATCAATATGCACGAACATTGACATTGGAAAAGTAATTTTGGAAGTCGGCACGGATGGTCAGGTCATACCCACCCACAAAGGAATAATCAGCCAAGCACATTCTTCTGGTGCTGACCGACTTTCTAATTTTTCTTTAACTATCGATGGAACAAAATTCTTCTGCTTTTATCAGCTTCAATTGTTGAATAAATCTAAAAAAGACTTAAATGTTCAATATGGTGATACGTGTAAAGGTATTTCCGTTGAAACTTTGCTTCTCATAAGAAAATAGTTTTCATACAAAATTTCAGCTCACATACTCCTCACTCCTGAATTTAAAAAAATCACTTTTCAATTTACCTTTCAACCTCCATTTTTCTTCAATAGTCTATTTTATTAAAAAATATAAAATATCAACAATAGAAATCTAATGATGATTGACCCAATCTTCTAAAGTTGGTATTTCAATTCGAAAATTCAATTATAATAATAGAGTTTTCTAAGATTATTGAATGTACAAGTTTCCTTTCACATATGTTTCACTTTTATTATTAGGTATATTTGCGTGTTCACATTATGTAAAAAGATTAGTTATTATAACAATTTGTTATCTCTTTTTTTTTATAATTTTACAATTTTTTTATATTTTTTATTCCCAAAAGTTAGTAATTTTTTTAACGAAAAAGTTACTTGATTAAGTCTTAGAACTAGCTGAGTACAAAATATTGAGAATGTCTTGAGGCGGGTCATCATTTCAAAAGTTATCGCTTTGTGATTGACGATCAAGTCTTGTAAAAAAAAGCAGAAGGAGATTGTCTATACGCCATGGAGGCTTTAATTTGCGATATAAGATCTTGATGAGAATTTCATAATCCGATTTTACGTTGAGTTTACGTATGCCTCGACGGTGATATTCCAGTAGACCAACACGAACTCCCCATACCTCATTTTCAAAAGAATACTAAAAGATGTCGAATTCAATGAAGGATCCATATATGTTCAATTTGAACACGGATTGAGACGGAAATTCTAGTCAGGCCGTAAGGATGGTCCTCTCACAGTTGTGAATTGGAAATTCACAGTAGGATGTCAGGATCCGCCTCCATATCACACATACCTCAGTCGCAATTGCTCATCTGAAATTGAAATAGATATCATTCTTGAGCCTCCATGAACTTCGGTGATACCAGATTTTGTATTTCCCTTCATGGAAAAAATGCAAACATAGTCCCCATAAAAATAATATATATATATATATATATATATATAATTTTCATATAAATTCAGGCCTACCTACCAGCCATGTGTAATGGGCGTTCGGCCCAATTTTTTAGCGATTAGTCGTCTTGCGCCACTTGTTTTTTTAATATTTTTTAAATTTACACTTTCCTTGTCACTTCTTCCTCTATTATATTTTGCGACTGACGCCATTAAAAATACTGCATCAAAAAGTAGAATAACAACATAAACTGTTGATTAGTACTTTTTTAGCGATCCTTTCTTATTTTTCATGCAATATTGTTAAAAATATAAACATTTTTTACTTATCAAAACATATCTGCTTTCATATCAAAGATTTTAAATCAAACCTCAATCAAATTCATAATGAGCTTCGAGTTAGATCAAGCATAATGCACGTAACTTTATAATAGTTTATAGGACAAATTAATTTCTGAACAGTAAGCAAGGTGTACAATACTCAAGGGAAAAAAAACAATCTATATACTGTATTACTGTGCATATTTAGCTCGTGATCACATTGTCAAGCATGTACTACTATTGGGTTTGCACTTTCCATATAGACTATAAGCATTTGTTTTTTATTTTTATTTTTTATTTATCTTAAAATAGAAAACTTGTATTCAAATTATAACATTAAGATTATTAAGTTCAAACTTCTTGAACTATTATGATTAGTACAGTTATATAACAACTTTATGTATAAAATAATTGATATAGTATAAACATCAAATGATCAAATAATATTTTATTGAGCACTAAAAAACGTATGTCGTATAATAAACATGTTGTGGATATCAGACAAAAAAGAAGACTCCACATACAGAAGAATGAAAATTATGAGATTCATCTTTAATCGAATCATGTTCTCTAACGGGTGACAACAGAGAGGATTATAATAACTCAAAGAGATTCTTAATATTAACCTTAAAGAAAATATATAAGTACTTTTATAATAGAAGATAAAAAATTTCCTTAAATAAGACCCCGGATAATTCTAAGACATCTACGATAAAAGAAAATTAATATTTTAATTAAGGAAGAAAATACACCACCAAAAAATTTTGGGGGCTCCGCCCCCACACCCTCATAAGAGATCTATATAAGGAGTGTGTTACTAAATTTTAAAAATAAATAAATTTACCATTGAATTTGTAACGCTTGAAAATCCACACCCCATCACATGTCAAAATGCAAACCTGGACGTTACCAACTTACATCTTTGACTATACTTTGACCAATCAACTGATCAACACTATGAATCCATCAATGTGGAAGTCAATATCAAGACCTATGTCATGTGCAAGCCACCTCATCACGAACGCTATCACGCTGTCGCTGCGTTATCACCATCTATTTGAACATATTTGCCTACAAAATTGAATTTGTAGGAGAGATGAACCTCCCGTGAGTTTTGACACTTAGTATGTAAATGATCATAAATAAGATAATCAATATATAAAAGAACTATTAGTTGACAATAAGCTTTAACAATTAACAATATCTCAATAGGGTCATCTCTTACCTTTGGACTTTAACTTTACCTTTCAATATCCATATCAAATAGATGGCAAGAATAACAATTTTGGTGATGTCCTTTTCTTTCAACATTAATATCTAATGGATGACATGAGTAGCAATAATCACTTTCTCTGGTGATGTCAATATCATTCCTTTCAATATACNCAAGAATAACAATTTTGGTGATGTCCTTTTCTTTCAACATTAATATCTAATGGATGACATGAGTAGCAATAATCACTTTCTCTGGTGATGTCAATATCATTCCTTTCAATATACTCAAGTCATCATCAATATATCATTCTCTATTTATCTTGCTTTAGATGAAACAATCATTAACAATCAATGTGAGCCTTTATCAATGCATTGAAGATTCAAATTGTCCCTGGTACCAATAATGACTAGCAAGGCCATGGGGTCTCTCTCTGACCAAGTCTCCATATCCATACAATAGTTCCTGAAGGAACATAATAGTTCCCTAAAAAAGGAACGCAATAACAATAGTCCCCTAAGGGACGCAATAGCCGGGGCTCCTCCTCTTCAAACTTAAGTTCAAGCACAATCATTACAGCTTTTAAATCCTATCTTGAGATATGTTATCGTTTAAAGACACATAAACATACACCGCTCATCAATTCATATCCAATCAATCAATACAATCACATCAATATTCAATCAATATGGCTGTTTAGGGTTAGAGTTTCACATTCGTCAAATTATTATTTTATTATAAGAATCAGAATATCTTCATCAAGCTTGTCACGACCCGTGAAATATATATCACGACCGTGACTGTCGATTTCATGGCCCGTGATATTCATATCACGACCATAACTTTTTCGTCATATCATGCTTCACGGCCCGTGATGTTCCCTTCGTGACTGTGAACCTAGTTCTCGGGTGCGATACCGATTATTGCACGTACTTCGTTCTCGTTCTTCACGGCCCGTAATGTGTCGTCATGGCCCGTGAAACTCAGTGGTGAGTTTACGGGCAGTTGATCTCGGTGCAAGCAATTTCACGGTAGGCATCACGACTCGACATCACGACCTGTGTCGAAGTCGTCACAGTCGTGCCTGGGTGATTTAATTCTTTCCATCGCCAGCCCCGTGACTAGATGGTCACAGGCGTGACTACCGCCGTCACGGCCCGTGACATTGTCGTCACGGTCGTGACGGGAGTTCTAGTTGAATTCCGCGACCATGCTACTCGACTGCCGCCGTCACGGCCCGTGACATGTGTGTCACGGCCGTGACGGGTAATTTCTTGGCGAATTCCGCCCGTGCCGTCCGTCGACCACCTTCGTCACGGCCCGTGATACGTCCATCACGACCATGACGGAAATTTTTCTAAGTGAACGCCGCCCATTTTCTTCTCCGAATCGATCCGAGATTCTTTCCTATAGTTACATTAATATCTGGGGATCTTTAACACTACATTTTTCTACAGTTTTCGGCCTTAAAATCTACATTATAAACATTATTACATTCATGAACGGATTTCCCTAAATCAATCTACATCAGATGACTTGTCTAGGGCAGAAATATCATGTATACATCATGCGGATTAAACCAGAATTCATGACATATGGTCATCATATAAAATTCATCATGAAAACCTATTCTAAGGGGATTTGCCATGTTACATACCAAAAATCTTAAATATAATCACAATTACATATTGTCCTCTGTAGCCAACCTATCTTCTTCCTTATCATTGATCTCCTACTCCATGTTGATCTAACCCTATGAGGAGAGAGAAGGAAGAGGGAGAGAGAGAGAGAGAGGAGATGGAGAGAACATTATAGGATGAGAGGAGAGGGGTTGGATCCTATATATAGGGAAGACAATTAAGTTCTAGATGGAGTTTGAATTTGATTATGACTTTGTATGTAATTATATTTTTAAAGATAATCTTTCATATGATTAGGAATCTCTTAAATATTTATTTGGATAACACTAGAGATATTAAGTTGATAAGAAAATAACAATTTAACTTCAATTCAAACTCTTTTTCTAATCCTAACCAACTATATCTTTTCTTATCTTATCATATCTCCCCTTTATTTTATTTTTTATTTATTTTAAAAATCTGAGATATTACATAATAACCTCCTTAAAAATAAATTCGTCCTCGAATTTGTCAATATCATCTGGATTCCTCTCATTTATTTCCTATCTTCCAATATGATCCATCAATATCAAGATAATCCAATAATCTCTAAATCATGTCAATGTCCTCATATCATATATCTTAATCATCATAAATTAATCTTTCAATCACGATCATTATCATAACCTCAAAAAGAATATCCACTTAAATTCTCTAAAATTCATATCCTTAATTTAACATTGAAAATCATTCAGTCCAAATCTCATTTAATGATTTAATCATCCAAAATTATGAGATCAATATCTTTCTTTATCTACTCATATAAAAGATCACCTATAGTCATTTCATCCTCAAGA
>LTAE01007601.1:10731-22414 GCA_001647135.1 Pontederia paniculata
TATATATATATGTATATATATATATATATGTATATATATATATATATATGTAAATGTGATATTCTTACCAATAAAAAATATTATTCGTCTTGGACCATGATTTTTTGAAAATGCGTCTCAAGAGAGATAAAAAGACATGCTCGCATACATATATCATATTGTAACAATTTTATAAAATGCATCTCAAAAGTTAAAGACACGTTCACAAATATATATTAACCATCTCTTGAATGTTTTGCTCATGTCGAATTTGTCTAAGAGCTATATGTTACATCCTTATCACCTCTCTTATGCATTGTCCTTCCTCCCTTTTCTCATTGACATCTGTCCAACCATGCTTAAAGGATATAAGTACCATAGGTTTTCCAAATGCATGTCACGGGTTAAAGGCATGTTAATTGTACATACCTAACATATTCCGCTTATATTTTTCCGTGGAATTTGTCTGCACCCTTTAAGGGGTATTTGGTTGAAGTATTACTATGAAATACGCAAGAATAATTTGTAATACCCCAACACAAGAAAGAGGCCCCATAATATTTACACATGGCAGCCCTTATTTGATCCCAAACCCACTTAAATGGTGCTATAAAACACTTCTGACATTCTCTCTCCTATCCGAAAATTCCCAATTGAGCATAATTGTTTGTATCAGCATAAGAGAAAACAAAGTACCTCAAGCTTACATCTTGCTGGATATCATTTCATGGAGAAGGAGAAGGGAGAAAAATAGGAGAAGCTTAGAAGAAGGAGGAAGGTTTAAAAGAGAAGTATTAGATTTTTGACAACTAAGAAAGGTATGTAAAGGGGATCCTCTTCTTCATTTAGTGTTCTTTGTACAATTAATGATAATTGTGCTAAAGGAGAAGGAAGATCTAGATTAAAAATAAAATGTATGTTTTAGGTTCATCAATTGGACTCCTAAAGTTGAGTTTTCATGTAAAAAGTCAGATAATGCATGCATGGTCGTTGTTATGAATGAATGAAATGTTTTATGCCATATTATGCCCTTCTTTGTGATCAACTTCATGATAGAAATGTCTTAGAATAAATTAAGGTTCATTTGGGACACAATAGTCCAAAACAAAAATTCAATATCGGCTCCTGCACTGGAGCGGCCAATCGGTACCTTGAACCGATCGACCAATATCAATCATATTGGGAAAAAGATCGATACTAGGATGAAACAGTCGATCGATTCAGAGAAGCGGTCGACCGATATCAAGATCAGTAGCGATCACTACTGTAATGGAACGATCGTCCGCTTTGGAGAAACGATCAATCAATATGTGAGGTAACAGACGACCGGTGTAAAGAAACAATCGACCAGACGAAAACCTTGGTGAGATAAGAAGGACGGTCGACCGCTCTCCAAAATAGTCAACCACTTTAGGGCTGATTGATTTCATTTAATGATGAAGTTAGCAATTAAGTATATGATTCAAACCAGTATAGAATATGATTCTTAAATTGATTGCGCCTTTAAAGTTATGTACAATAATGCCTATCATGATTAGAATGCAAGTATTTAGTTATTATGAAAGGTTATAATTTTGTTTGATGCAATGCAAGCACCTAGAAATGATATGCATGTCCAACCATAATTAGGGCTTAAAAGATGAATCATGGAGGCTTGTATTACTGTTTGATGCTTGTAATTAAAAGATCGATTGAGATAAGCCTAGTGCACATCTAAGAAGGAGGGAGTAAACACTTGGAACTCGGCCGGTACGGGTGATCACTTCCTTGGATTAAATTCCTAAAAGCCCAAAGGAGCGGTAGAGGGGGAGGGGGGGAGGGTGCAAAGGCGCATTCCTGGCTTGATCAACCGAATAAAGTTGGTGTGCACAATGACCCTCAATAAATCAAGATAATAAATGGACATGTGACTATGAGGATGGTTTATGTGAAGGTTAAGATTAACTTCAAAAGGGTCACATGATAAGAAGATGAAAGATAAAGAAGATGACATGAATAATGAAGTTAAGCTAAAAATGATCTATGTGCATTGAAAGATAATGCTAAGCAAAGGATTCATGTCTAAAGGAGCATTAAGTATATGGGGCATTTCTTAATGCCAATTAAAGTGAATTTATGATGAACTAAAGATGCATTATAATGATAACGCATAAGTAAGATAAGAAAGCAAGTAAAGATGAAAGATAGACTTAAAATTAAGTTCTTGAGCCTAATTGGCTAAAAGCTAAAGTAAAGAAAAGATGGATGGTCATATATTGATCTTAAGTTGGGTTAAAATCCTATGTTATGCTCCATATTTATTATGATGTTTATATGCTTGCCATGTAAGTTCTTGCATATATGGGTGATATGATTCACTTATTCTTCGACCATTACATACTGTAACAGGATGAAAGTCCCCTGCTTTTGGATCTTGTAGTGATACATCTTACATGACGATGGTGCTTCCCATGATGATTGCCGCATATGGATGAGTCATGGTCCTTCTTAGAGTCTTTCTATTATATTATGGTTTTGTCTCTTGATTATGTTGTATCAGACTATGTATCCCCTTTGGGAAAGTGGATGCATGTTTTCTTTGAAGTCAAGTGACCTTTATGGACAATGTATCTCGAGTTAAAGTTTAATGTCAAGTTTGGGATTATGTTTCTATTAAATCGAGTTTGACGTCTTCCGCTGATTCGTACTTAAGTCATGACCGTATGAGTCTTTCGTTGATTTTTATTGTTTTGGTATGTTTTCTTGTCATGTTCCTTATTCTTGTACCTTGAGCATGATTGTCAAGGGTCAAGTCAAAATCTTTTGTCTCATAGCATCATGGAGAATGTTCCGAGCACATGGTGAATGCCAATTCGTCCACTTGGTGGGACGTGTTTTCAAGGTGTTACATCATTATTCAACTATTTAATTATTCTTTGTGTCATTTAATAATAAAGAAATGTTGTGCTTGGATGAAAAGTGAATACAGTAAAAGGTAAATAAAAGAAATAGATACCATTGTTTTTGGCAAAAGTTGGAATAATGATAAGAATAGATATTCATTTGTCATGATTAAAAAATAGGTGGTCTTGTAGTTTTTTAGTTGGGTTTGAAAAAAAATAAGAGATACTTATTTTGTTTCCAATCATGTTTGGCATTATTCTTGGAATATCTAGTTATTCAACAATTTATTCACCTTCCAAACACCCCCTTAGAAGCTCAACTTGTAACACCCTGAACACTCGAGTAAGCGGACGCTATTTATAATATATCTCGATAGCTTGGACCATCACAGTTGACGCTTAAGCAATAACAAATTCATACACATAATATCTATTAACAATTATAAAATAAAAAACCTTACATATATAATTATAGATAAAACAAATAAAAGCCAAAATATATCATAGTCACGAGTCACAACTTAAGATGGTTTTCTTTATAATATGATATAATGATCACAATACACATACACACACACATGTATATACACATGGTGTACACATCCAAAAATAACTTATCCAAAAGTAGTGTAGAACTTAAAATATTTTCTATTTATTCAAAACTCGTTTCATGTGCAAAATGACGTCATGAGCATCAATCACCATTCGTCATCTCTTAACATGTAGTATCTAAGTACAGGAAAAAAAAAGATTATTTCTCCCATGAGCAAAAACTCATATGTAGAGCCAATAAACGATAACGGAATTCAAGTCTCAAATGTCAAATGCACGTAAAATATTACTCGTAAAAATATAAGGCAACATATTTAAGCATAATCAATCCATACATATATAAATTCACAATTCATAATTTTTTCTTTTAGGAAACACATACGATTACATAAATAAGTCATATCATATGTTCATATATTTTCTTTTCATTTATTATCTTTACGTATCATATTTATCGTTGGCAATATGGTATCACAACACATATCGGTGCACCATAGGTCTATCTTTGAAATATTATAATATGCATCAAAATTCCATAATCACAACTAATCACGTGGATGACATTTCATAATATTCATCTATTGAAATATTTGATTAAGACAAATGAAAATCACAATCATAAAGCATAAAATCATTCTTATTAACTCATATCAATTAATAATCTCAAATAACTAAGTTTAGGAGTACTATTCATAATACAAATAATCCAATTTTCATAATTTATCATAAAACAGATAATTAACAATAATTAAGATAAGCTAGTTGACCAATCAAGCCAATTGCACATTTTGGTAATTTGAGACACAGTGAAAGATTTATTTCTTGTTTTTACTAAAGAAGACCAAATTTGATTAAATTATTTTTTTAAAGTAGACTCGAAAAACTTTAAAATATATTAGTTTAAGATCTTTTTACCCATGGGTTATTTATAAAAATTTTCATGATTACAGGTATTCTAGAGTTCAAGTTTCAATTTTGAAAACTGATAGGTACCACTTGTTTTCCTCATAAATCCCTCTAGACTAATGATTTTGAGATAATTCCACTTGGATTCGAACCCAAATTATGTAAAATTTCAGATCTCTAAGTTTCATATTTTATATTCAAGTAGACAATTTATAGTTTATTTTTAATCAGATCTGTCTACTAATTCCGGCCAGCAAGACCCATATTCACTAATCAATCAATAACTCTCTAATTAAATTTGACTTTTAGAAAATTCTTTTTGTTATAGAGACTAGACTTTTAATGGATCATTCTAGATAAATCTTATAATTTTTGGAACATTATAAAGAATATTATTGATGAGGTGAACATTCATCTACCTAATTCACACTAAAAATATGTTTTCTAACTTACTTTCACAACATAAATTTAAAATTTAATTCTCTACAAATCCAAACAAGTTAATTAATCAGATTTAAACTATATTTTCAGAAGTTTAAAGCTTCCCAAAACTTAAAAAAAATTGGATCCACCCATACATACCGTAGTTGCTCCTTGTTCTTTGCTAATTGTAGTTTTTAACCTTGTGTTTGTTCTTTTTCCTTACCTCACTAAAAAACTCTCTTCACCTTCTCTCACGGCCAGGTAAGGTTCAAAAGAAAGCCAGCAAAAAATAATATAGGATAAGGATGGCTATATAAATATATATATATATATATATATATATGTATATATATATATATAAAGAGAGAGAGAGTAGACTGTTGAAAGAAAAAAACTAAAACAAATGATAAATTATTAGTGGCCACATAAGTCGGTTAGTATGAGTTAGAATTAACCAAGGGACAAATCACTATTGATTGAGCTCATAAGCATATTATTTTAGGACTAATTTTGTTGACTAGCTTGGATTAATTGATTCTTGATTAGTCAATAATTCCTAGACAAGTACGACAATATACTCTTAAAAGTAATTAATTTAACTAGTTACTAATTAAGTTAATAATTTCAAGACAAATAAAATATATAATTATCATAAACTTACTTAATCCTTGATTAATTAAATTGATCTCAAGTACATATTTGGCAATATAAATAAATCCTTTAACTTTAGATTACTTAAGAGAAATTAACTCATTTTAATTCCTAATTAAAATAAAAACTAAAAAATAAATAACTTATAATTAACTTAAACTTAATTTCAAATAAAATAATTAACTTAGTTTAGATGCTTCGTTAAGTGAAATATTTAGGAGGTAGTTATTTATAATATTACACAACATCCTCATTAAAGTTTGCCACAACATGGTTCGTAGGACATAGAGTGGCTGTCTTACCGGCACATCTACACTAATATTGAGAAATTTTCAACTGTCAACAGTGTCATTGACAATCACATCAAATTTTCAAGTCTTTATTGTATGACAATAAATTGCCCACTAAAATATTTTAGTATGTCATACAAACATATTAGAGATATTGTTGTGATCATCAATGGCATAATCTTGAAAATGAATTTTTATATAATGAGGATTCTACAAACTCCAACTGAGACCAAGAGGTGATGAAAAAAAATTGAGATATGCGAAGAACATCATGAGGAGATTACACTAAAAATTGTGGCTCACTTCATCAAATGTGTTTATTTATGCCATTGTCGATTCTAGTATTAGACAAATTAGTTGGGTTGTGTTTGTCGTTCCATCACTAAAAATAGTATCAGATATACTAAATCTCAAATAATGTCATGTAATGAGCGACAACAACTAAACCTAGACAATAGTTCTAAGGGCGTGCTTGGATTGGAATTGTGAGAAGAATATTTATTTATTCTCAAAATTTAGCCAAACACTGATTGAATTAGGGTTAACTTGGTCAACATCTCGATTTTATAAAATCGTCACAAAATTTATGAAATCACAATCAATAATCCAAAAAATTGAATTATTTATTCCTATGGATTTCAGGAATGCATATGTTTATTTCCTCAACTTTATTTCCATTTCTTAAATCATAAATATTATAACTCTTACATAATGATTATCAATTTTTATTTGTAATTCAATATTTATTTAAGTCTATAAATTAATGACATACATAAATATCATATTATACAAAATTATCAATTAATTAATAAATTATAAATATAATATATTTTTTGTAATTAATTATATATTATTATAAATGCAATAAAATAAATTTTATATTTGTTATTGATGACAATGAATTTTGTCTAGAATTTCATATGTAGTGTTATGCTTTTATAATAAGATTTGATCTTTATGTTGCATGTTATTACCCCTTCTTTATGTCTTCCGCATATCTTGCAATTCCCTGTTTGATATCTATTATTTTTCACACCTAGAACGATTTTCAGCATGATTCTTGTGATTTTGTGTTTGTTTGGTTGCAGGGACCTCGGGAGGAAAGTTTTCACACCCAGACATCTTATGAAGTCGATGGTAGCCTACGAAAATAGATTCATACCCGAAACTCTCCTCTAGATATGATGAAGAAGACATGTTCACACCCTGCTGCTAATAGACAACAATCAGAAGAGACAAAACCTAACCACCTTTGCCATAAGATTTCTCTGTCATATTCTTGGGCTTTTCTTGCAAAAAAAGGCAAGGGACAAGTGTTAATAGGGAAGGAAAGGACCACCAAAGTATAAAAAGAAGATGGAGACATCAGGGAAGGGGGTTTGCCACCTACCAAGAGGATAGGCAACCATTGTTAAAAATTGAGAGTGAAGGTTTTCTAGTAGAGAAGAGATCAAGAGCTGGGTTTTCTGGTGTTTATTTTGGATGAAGCAAAGAAGAAGAAGGAATAGAGGAAGAACCATTATTGCTTTTTTTGTTTTCAACTTCTTGCAATTTCTTAAATGGATTCTTACTTTTATGATTTTAGGATCTTTTTAATGATTTTATTTTGCTAAATCTGCTAGCGTAGACATGGGAGTGTTAAAGAACTCCTACTTACTATATTGAACTCACGTTGATGAATGCATTTCCATTATAACCATCCATTTTACTCTTGTACTTCTACAATATTTGGATTTATGCATTGTTCTTGTGATTAAGATTAAGTTGCAATCTCGTTGCAACATTTGCTCGATAGGGTAGAGAATATTGCTAAGTGCTACTGTGGTCCGAGAGGGGAGTATAACTTTAAGAAGTCGTCATCAATTTCTTATTTGAGCGGAGGTGCTGACGAAGAGGCAACACTTTCCCATTGAATAAAACCCACGATTGGCTCAGGAGCTCCCGGCAGGTTGATGTTGAGTAGACATATAGGGATCTCTTAGGTCTTTGAGAGTTGCTCGGAGCGACCCCTAGGGATTCATATTTTGGAGGCCTAATCTACGAGAGTAGTAGGGTGTGTCATTTATTTATCCTAGGTTATCATTTTCTAGGTTTAATGTTTCAACAACAAGGATGAGTATGAAACATCTTCCATGTCTCGAAGTCCATCTCCCATCGAGTGATTTATCTTTTTTTCCTCTACATCTGGTTACTTTTGCTTCTTTTAAGAATTAAAACCCTAAAAATATATTAGTTTCTTCTCAGATTGAGGTTTCATTAGCAACATTTCATTTCCTACAACAAATATTATTTCTCTATGCGATTCTTTAGTGTAAAGTACAATAGTCAAGTGAACAAATTTCAGTTCCCTATGGATTTTGACCCTAATATACTACAAGGAAGGTTCTATACTTACAACTGAAGTGTGTGATTAGGAAAAAAATGTTTTTAAAGCTTGTTGATCAAATTCATTTGCTTGCCCCTAGTTCGATGTATTCACACCCGAGTGATAATACCTATGTAGGCTTTCATGCCCTATGAGCCAAGAACTACAGGTGTTTTAACACTCCGCACACACATTTTGAAAGCCTACGAAAGAGATATGGTATCACCCACAAAGTAGCTATCCCTCATCATCCACATACCTGGAGCCAAGTGGAAGCTAGTAACTGACAAATTAAGGCCACCTTGGAAAAGGCTGTCTCCAAGTCTAGGAAGAATTGGAGTTCCAAATTAAATGAAGCCCTTTTGGCATACCGGATAGTCTTCAAGACCTCACTTGGAACTATCCCGTAAAGTGTTTCTTTTCAACTCTAGGCTGAAATTCTTCTCGGAAAGTCACAATTACCCAAGTATTCCCCTATGGAGTTGTGGAACTTGCAAATGAAGAAAGGGACCTTTCTAAAGTCAATGGGCAAAGGATAAAGGTTTATCATGAATATACACCTTGGGAAATTTAAAAAAATCCTTCACCTCCACGTCCCTCCACCGAGCATTTGATCCATGAAGTTGATTCCACGACTATGGATGTTAAACAAGGGCGCTTATATGGAGGCAGACAGGTTAATAACATTAACCATCTTTCTCTAATTTCAGGAATGAACCTAGTTGATTCAAACCACTTGGGGGCAAGCTAACACTACAGGGTGTGAACCACAACTTTAATACCTTTAGACAGCGTGACAGGATCCATGACTTAAAGACAAAACACTATTTTGGTCTTCAAACAAAACATGCGCATAAGATCTCTAAATCGGTCAGCCCACTTCCGCACACCACAATAAAAACCCCATTCAATAGTTGCCCTTTCTCGCTCCCTCATCATTTATGCCCCTTTCTCAAGAAATCATGCCTAAATCCAACCCCACTTCGCCTCTTCAACAACGTTTGCCCTAACAAATCTTTAACTCCCTCCGATTGACCATCATGGTCGCCACTCAAGGTCAAGCTACTGGGAGACCAAAGTCGAAGAAAGGCTCAACATGTTTTCCTCAAATAGACCCATCAAAATTGAAGGAGAGCCAAAGATTGTTGCCCCACCAGCGCAATAATCGACGATCACCTCAGCGACAAGCTCCATACACATCAAGAAGATGCAGGAGCCTTCTTTGCTGAAGCCCACCATACGTCGGAAAACTCTCTTCTCCAAGCGTGTCGGCAATCCTAAGTCCTCTAGGACATCGACCGAGTAGTTTCTTCATTGACATCCTCCTCATTGGAAGAGAGACCATCTTCAACACCGGCAATTGGAAGTAGTGAAGCTGAGATAACGGTGGAACCCATGGTGCTACCCTCACCAGATTTGACCTAGCCGCTTGCTCCTCTGGTAGCTCCACCATCACCATATGCCACACAACAAGTTCTGTCTACGCTGCAAGAAAATGTCTGTCCAGCACCACAGTCTCCCACGATCCTCGAGCCACTACCCGACTCATCACACTCAACCGAAGAACTGCCACCCTTGAGTCCTCCCCAGATCACCCCATCCAGCGTCCAATGAAATGATACATTGCCATTATATCCTTCCATGCTACCCTTAATGGATGGCACACCCTCAGCTAGCCCTCATAGTCAGAGGGCCTACCCCCAGATCACAAATAACAGAAAAGGAGGCAACTCCAACCCTACCAACAACAACCATAGATGCAAAAGCTGAACCGCCCCAACGTGTACAACTCTAAGTAGTATCATCTTCAAAGATAAGGAGCAGGAATAGAACTATTAGTTATTGAGCAATAGGACGTTCTACCCAACTCGATTCTTAGACAAGAGCACCCTCGGCAAGCTAGAATTTTTTGTAAGACTTCAAACTGTCGACAAAGAAAATGAAGGCCTACATATTCTTCTTCCAAGGTTGGGACACTTACCCTCACTATTAAATGATTTTCTAAGCAGCCTACACGTAGAGAGAAGATGGAGTGTGCATGTTCAAATTGTTTAATCAAGACTCCACACAAACTTTCCAGCAAGTTGCAATTGCTTTGGGTCTGCCTTGTTGCTCAGCTTCAAGATCACAAAATTACCAACTTAGTACGGAAATAGATGACTGCGGAGGACACACTTAACATATAGAATGCTATGTCTTCTTCAATCTCAAAACCCATCATTCGGTAATTCCATAGAATTCTAGCAAACATACTTCTTGGCAGAACTAATACCAAGGTCATAGTTAGGGAAATCATCCTATATATTATATGGGCATTTCTAAAAGGAAAGATCAATCTTGTTGGGATTTTTCTTAGCAACTTGATCAAATTGGCCAAACAGGACAAGGGGACAATTATAATAGGAGGACTCGTGACACCAATTGCTGAGAGCTGCCACTTGGATCTGTCACTGATGGAGGTTGGCTCTCAGCAATGGGAAATATTGACATTAACACCCTACTCCATATGAAGGTTGTTAGTTGTTAGGGCGATAAATACTACTTGGTAACTAAGAACTCCACCATCAATATCAAACTACCTATAAGTTGTAAGGGTGATAAATACTACTTGGTAACCAATGAATCCACCGACAATATCAAATTATCTAACCCAAGTCTCACCTCAATCTTAGAGGGCAAGAATTGATAATTGGAGCTGAGCAGTCGGCTAACCCCACCTCACCAACTATTGCTAATGATGTTTCTAACTTGGAACAATTGGGCCCAAGGAACTGCTAAAAGAAGACTCCCCCATACCCCCACTGCAAAGAAGAAGACTCACAACACAAAAAGAAGACTACATCACAAGCAAGAAGAAGATAGCTAAGCCCCTTGTAGCCACAACACCAAGGAAGACACTAGACCTCCTCCAGTTCCTAACATAAAAAGAATGTTCTTCTAAAAACAATCCTAGTCCACAACATCAAGCTAAAAAAGGAGAACAAGTGGATTAAAATTCAATTGGTGCAACATCAAAGCCTCCTACAATTAGTTACTTGCAAGCTAATAGTTCACCCCCACTGCCTAAAGCTTGCTGTCTCTCAAGCTTAGATCAACACTGGGGAGAGTGTTGAATTTAAGTTTGGGGGAGGCAATGGTATGACCGAAGCACTCATACTTCCAATTTATTTTTTTCCATTCCTACCTTTTTGCATAAGTTTCAGTTAGTCTAGTTTCTAGGACATCCCCTCCACCTCTTGTATATGACCTTAAGGTGTTTTTTTTTGGTTGATCATATCGCAATTTTAGTGTCATTTGATTGTTTTTGCTAGTACTCGGTTTACTGGTAGAAAACACCATGGGTATGTATCAACAGTCCCACCCCTAGCTTAAGTCATGAGTTTCCCCAGGTTACCCCTGAAGATAAAACTATGAAACACAACAAAACAAGACCAAAACCTATAGCTGCCACATCAGTGCCTTGCTCACATCCTCCCTTTAGGCCATGTAACCCCTACTTGTATGAATGATTTACTCTCAAGCAGCAAAAAAGAAAAAAAGAAAAAAAATATCACTCTAAGTGCTTAATCTATATCTATCATTCTACTTTGCACAGGGAGCATTTTGTAGGATCTGGATGACACCAAGAGGGGGGG
>LTAE01007602.1:0-11259 GCA_001647135.1 Pontederia paniculata
TTATTAAACTTTGCTCCTCCCTCCTAAATTAAATCCTAAATAATATAATAGTAATTTTTTTAATTTTATTAATATAATTTTACTAATAAAGCTTCTATTTAATTATTTAAATAACATATTTCATTAAATATATTTTATAAATGAATGAAAGTAGTAAATATACTCCCAAAAAAATATGGTTAGAAAAACATATGAAAATATTTATCTAAAACTAAAATCATAAATAAATATATATAAATTTTAGAAACAAATTGTAATATGTACTCCAAAAAAGATTCGAAAGCTCCACCCTGAACCCCGAAAACTATTCGGTCCTTCTGCTTTTTGTTTATAGCTCCATCCCCAGTTTAAAAAGCACAATGATGAGGAGTGAACAAGTGAATTTCAATGAAGTTGAGTGAAAATATGAGAAGACCTACGAGCTTGTGTTTCAAGGTCTCCTATGAGTTTTCATAGATGATTAGCAGAACGAAGAATATTCCTCAAATAGCTCAAGTATTTTATTTATTATTTCGCACTTGCTTAAAATGATTTTCTTAATTGTGTTTTAATATTTTCACCTTTTTTAAGTTTTTTTTGTCATTTGATCAATTTAAGTCAAGCTACTCAAGCATACTTTTTATAATAATAGACCATATTTTAAGGGTTTGTGCAACCTACTTAAATAAGTAAAAATATATTACCTATCTACTCAATCGTGGGATGTTAAATCTGATAAAAAAATTAGAAAAGAAAAAATTTAACATCTATTATAAATCTCACATTGTTGATAAGATAAGTAACATGATATTACCTACTAAATAGATAGTATCCTTATTTTTTATATTTTAATATTCTTAATACTTACTAATAACATTATTATTAATAGATTTAAGAAAAAGACGATGCATATCAATATTTTTCTTCTAAAGATAACTTTAAATATTTATTATATATATTATTTTAAAATGTAAGAAAAAATTATAAGACTCCCTTGTTCCTCATGGATTCTACAACACTTCTTTACTTTTGAATGAAAAAATCAAGATTTAAAGTCTTAATCCAACTTTTCTTTCCCACAATTTTTTTACTTTGAGATTGTGGCATCCAAAATACTTCGTCCTTCTAATGCTCACATATTTAAAATATTCAAAAAAATTAACATAATTACTCATATATTTAAAATATTTAAAAAATTAACATAGTTATTATGTGTGTATTGTGAAAGATAGGATTAGGAGGATAAATATAACTAAAAATATCTTTTAAGAATTTTTTTGGCAAAGCTAGAGGATGAAGAGAAAACTGAGGCTAACCATTTGGCTTGATGGGGGTGTTCAGAAGTTTAAAAAACAAAAAAAGAAACATACAAGTGGACAATCAGTCATCCATGCAACTTACAGGACAATCAATGAGAAGGGGAAAAAAATAAAAAAGATGGTGACTCATAACCCATTACTCCATTAGCAAAGCTGAAGAATTCCTTTTTTTTTTTTGTTTCTTCTACTTCTCTTCAAATGAAGCGTGTTATCAGACGTCACATTGCAATCAAATTAACGGAACAGCAAGTTAAAAAAATTGGGGCCTGTGCCGCATATTCCTCGCCTCATCAGCATCTTCTTCTTGCTTGCTTGCTTGCTTGCTTGCTGCTGCAGGCGGTGGCAGTGGCACCCCCGGATTTTACAAGCACATACTGGCCAATTCAGTTAAACTTGGGGCAAAATAATAGGAAGACAGGAAAAAAGACAAGCAAAAAAATCTTGTTGAATCTCTCTCTCTCTCTCTGAATGCATGATATATAATATTTTTTACATGCATTATGATGATGTTGCAGAGCACCTGTCTATGAACATCTCGTTGGCATTTGTCAAGTGCATAACATATCCACAGATCACAATCACATATTAGATATAGCTATTAGGAGGAGGCCATCAAACTGTGAGCTACGCAGCACATCTTATGAGGTTCTGGTCCCTGGACATGCTGAAGCTGAATGGACGGTGCAAAATGCACACGCCGAGCCATATACCCCTTTTTTCTATTATTATGTTTTTACTGTTTTAATTAAAGCATAACCTTTTTTTGTCAATAACGACGTTTCCCAAAGTCAACTTGCCTAAATATAATTTATAACATGGAGTAAATAGCCTTGATATACGTCGACAATTAGTTAAAGAATTTAATGAAGGTGCATTCTACTCCATTAAATTCTATTTAAGTGGGATATTTCGTGTTTTCATCTTGTGAATAGTTAAATGGAGAATACGATTAAAAAATAGTCTATTTAATATTTATATTTTTTATTTACTTTTTACAATCACTGTTTTTTAATTTAACAGTTGAAAAAAATAAAAGAGACGATATAACACTTTCATATTTTTTATTAGACTCCTTAAATTTTAAAAAAGATAAGTACAGTGAAAATGACATAAAATATTTTTTTAAAAAAGGAGGGGAGGATCGTGACACACGCGTTTATTGTTTAAACAAGAGAGAAGTTTGAGTTTCCATTTACTTTTACTCAAATGATAAAAAAAAGGAATGCAACCATTAAATAGATTACATACTCCTTATATACCCACCAGATTTTTTTATTATAACATATATAATAATTACATGTTAGTATAATAAGGTAAACGAGAGTGTAAATTTGGTATTTCATTTATAAACGTAAAAATAATAATATTAACAACAGAAAAGTGAGTTTTAACTTTTATTTAAAAGTATTAGTAATTTTAAGCGCACATGAAAATATATACTAATGCACTTAAGTTGAGGCATTAGATTCATCAAATCTAACAAAACATGAATGATATATAATAAATTATGAGTATTATGATAAATTCGGATACTTAAATATATCAATTTGTAATTTTTTTTATAGGCATTTAAATGTATATATAATTTTGGCAACAGCTGGCTCAAACAGTCGCACACTACGTAGCCCCTACAAGTAACCTTATTAAATGAAATGATTTGGCAATTATTCCGGAATGGGCCAATTGCAATAAGGCATATCAAGTGGGGCATTATTATTGTTATTATTATATTATAGTATACTTGTGCTCGCATCACATGTCACATTTATTTATTTATTTATGTATGCGAAGGTGCCATTGGTATTGTTTCCGTTGGTGGGATTCCTGTTTAATCGAAATAATAATAATAATAATAATAATAATAATAATAATAATAATAATAATAATAATAATAATAATAAAAGAGAGAAGAGAGAGAGAGAGAGAGAGAGAGAGAGAGATTCAATTGTTGTGAATTCTATATACAGCAATAAGCTGGTGAAGGTCTTGGAATCATGATGGTTTTGGATCATCGTTGGCACAGGGCACATGGGGGGCATCATGATTCCAAGTTCAATCATCACAAGTTTACTGTTCTCAAAGTTAGGGACTTTCTTATGTTGTCCTCTCTGTGCACGAATTGATGTGTTTCGTGATGAACGCGCAGATGGGGAAAGTAGGGGAGGAGCTGGACATAGACTTCGTGGTGTCGACCGGTGACAACTTCTACGATAGCGGCCTCACCGGCGTCGACGACAAGGCCTTCGAGGAGTCCTTCACCAACATATACACCGCCAAGAGCCTGCAGAAGCAGTGGTACAGTGGTATGCTTCATTCATTTCGATTCAATTCTTCGCCTATTTTTTTCCTTCCTCTGAGCAATGTTTGTTGTGAATCCTAATAATGCTTGCTCTGTCGTGATCCAAGTTCTCGGAAACCATGATTACCGAGGAAACGCCATGGCGCAGTTGAGTCCTGTTCTGAGACAGATCGATAGCAGGTGGCTCTGCTTGCGGTCATTCATCCTGAACGCAGGTTGGTCACCGCAAAGATCTGCATAACAAAAAACAAAGTTGGTTTCTTCATTTTATTACATATTCATGGATGTTGCTTTCTGCCCTGTTGCAGAGATTGTGGATTTCTTCTTCGTGGACACGAATCCATTCGTCCTGCACTACTGGAACAACCCAGACGGCAAGCACTACGACTGGAGGGAAGTCTCGCCACGCGAACAGTACATCGCAAATCTGCTGAAAGTGAGGGAGATTTCAAAGTTTTTTGCAGACTGGGTTCTGCTTCAATTCCAATAGTTAACCGAATGAACAACTTCGCAGGATTTGGACGCGGCCATGAAAGCGTCGACGGCGGCGTGGAAGATTGTTGTCGGGCATCACACGATGAGGAGCGTCAGCATTCATGGAGACACGACTGAGCTCCTGCAACTGCTTCTTCCCGTCCTCAAGGTATTCCAAAATGCCTCCTTTACTCTTCTTGTATACAATAACGATCATACTGAACTGAACCTTTCAACAACAACGTCTTCTGATCAGGCCAATGGAGCTGACCTCTACGTCAATGGCCACGACCACTGCCTCGAGCACATCAGCAGCCGTGACAGGTGAGAGAGAGAGAGAGAGAGAGAGAGAGAGAGAGAGAGAGAGATTGGTGCTCCGACATGCATGAACTACAGATTTAAGTAATCTAATGGCTTGTTTGATTGTGCAACAGTCCGCTGCAGTACCTGACCAGCGGCGGCGGCTCCAAGTCGTGGCGGGGCGTCTTCAACCCCAACGCGGACAAGCTCCAGTTCTTCTACGACGGGCAGGGCTTCATGTCGCTGCAGCTGACCGCGACGGACGCGCGCGTAGCCTTCTACGATGCGTTCGGACGCGTCCTGCACACTTGGAATGCGGCCAAACAGCTGCACGATGCAATGTAGGAGAAGAGGAGGAAGAGGACATGGAGAGAGAAATTAAATTGTTTGATAATTAATTTTATCCATTTGGTATCAATTTAATTCCGATATCCGAAGCTTGTATTATTTTGTAATTTGTAGTACCAATGATATCAATATATTTACTAAGAAATCTTAGTAGCCGAGGTGCTTTTTTATTACTGTTATTATTATTTTACTTCTCTTATGAAAATATCTTTTTGTAATTATTGATATAATATGTTGGTACGATTTTATATTTAATCTATTACATTAGCTAATAGTCGATATAATCGAGATGTCAATTTCATAATTTAGTTATTAATTTAAATGTACTTATATTAAATTCATTTACTATTATAAACTATGTTTATTATTATTATTTAAAGTAGGGAAAAAATGACCCGATAGAAAGATGATTTTTCGTTTTTCTAAATAATTGTAAGAGTGAACTTTTTAAGTTTTAAAAGTCACTTGAAAACTCGTTCAACCCGAACCCGTTTCACGAATACTTTAACAGTTAAACATGTGACCGCTAATTAAGCCATACTTATTGATTGAGGATTCTTGTTATATTTAATGCATTTATTTTGTTATATTTGATCATATTTAAAAAAAAATATGAATTATAATAGAAAGAAATTGTTAATTTCTGTTACTTGAATTGTGTCGATTTATATATGCACCTTTTAAGTGAAACTTGCATTAATGCGATTATTTAAAGTATATAGCTAAAGTGCCAAAAATATAGCAACAGTTGGTTCATACTTCATACACTAAGTACCACTTACAAGCAACCTTATTAAGAAACAAAAAAATACACGGCAACATGGAAGAAGGGAAGTGATTATTTTCGAGTGATTTTTTTCGTGCCTTAAATTTGATGTATAAATTTTGAGAGATCTTTTGAAATAAAAAGATTATTATAAAATTTATCCAAAGTAAAAAAAAATTGACTAAGGTGAGTATAATTTTTTTGAATCAAATTTGTTATTTAAAATAATGTCATAAGAATCCTAATTTAACGTCAACTACATAAAAATAAAAAAAAACTCAACTTATTAATCTTTATATTCAACTAGGCCAATAACAGTTGTGGTGCAAGAAAATATGTAAGAGTTAAGAAATATTATTCGAAAAATAGGAGTAACATTAGTTAAAATATATAAATATTTCTAATTTAATTTAAGTTGCCCCCTGTTGATTTTCTTATTAAGAGCTTTACGGTGATCTTATTTCTTTTAGAAAACATTCTAATTTTCAGTTGGGTTCAAATTATCAGTTTTTTGGAATTAGTGTTTTTTGGATCGATTAGGCTTTCAATTTTTTAAATTTTTTACTGTGATTATTATTATTATTATTATTATTATTATTATTATTATTATTATTATTATTATTATTATTATTATTATTATTATTATTATTATTACATGTCACAATAACTAATTAATTTTGGAAGGTGATCAGTGTCGTTACCAGGGGCAACTTACTTTTTTAGTTGCCATTAAAATTAAAATTCTTAAAATTATTTAATAATTTTGATTCGTTTCCATTAACGTTGGCGCCAATACATATCCAGTTTACTCTATTTAATGTACTCTGTGCGTAGCCATATGTACCACGCCACAAGCCACCATCCCCATCTCTCTTACGGCCGCCTCCGGCCACCACCTGTCTTGCCTTGCCTTGAAACTTCCATCTGCACGGTACAGTCCGTGCCATGGCCCGCTGCACGGGTTCCAAGGCCGCGGCCGCGGCTCTCGGTCTCGTCCTCGCGCTGCAGGCTCTTCTGCTCGTGTCCGCCGCCTCTGCTGGTCTGCCGAGTTTTAAACATCCCATCAACAGCAACGGGTCCCTCAGCCTCCTGGTGATCGGGGACTGGGGAAGGAAGGGAGCATACAACCAGTCGCAGGTCGCTGCTCAGGTAAAGAGCATGTTGCGCTCCGGTCATGTCCTCTTTCTTCTTCTTCTTCTTCTGATCATTTGCTCTGCTGGTAATTTGTTTGCTTGCAGTAGTTGGCTTAGTTGTACGGTTAGGAAACATGACACATGAATGAGAGAGAGAGAGAGAGAGAGACGCCATTGTGGTTAACAAATTGATCTGTGTTTTGTGATGAACGCGTAGATGGGCAAAGTAGGGAAGGAGCTGGACATAGACTTCGTGGTCTCCACCGGCGACAACTTCTACAAAAGCGGTCTCACCGGCGTCCAAGACAAGGCCTTCAAGGAGTCCTTCACCAACATATACACCGCCAAAAGCCTGCAGAAGAAGTGGTACACCGGTATGCTCCATTCATTTCGATCCAATTCTCCGCTTTTGTTTCTTTTCTTTTTTCTTTGAGCATTGATCTCTTATGAATGCTAATAATGTGTGCTCTGCCGTGTTCCAAGTTCTTGGAAACCATGATTACAGAGGAGACGCCATGGCGCAGCTGAGCCCTGTTCTGAGAAAGATCGACAGCAGGTGGATTTGCTTGCGGTCGTTCATCGTCAATGCAGGTTGATCACCATTAAGATCCTTAAAAATCTGCACAACAAAATGTTGTTCCTTCTTCAATTTTGTTTTCTCATATCTATGGATTTTGCTTCCTGCTTTGTTGCAGAGATTGTGGATTTCTTCTTCGTGGACACGACTCCATTCGTCCGGCAATACTGGGACAAGCCAGAGGGCAAACACTACGATTGGAGGGAAGTCGCGCCGCACGAAAAGTACATCTCAAAACTGCTGAAGGTGAGGGAGACCTCAGAGCTTCTTTTTTGCAGACAGAGTTCTGCATCAATTACAATTATTAACTGATGGAACAACTCCGCAGGATTTGGAGGCGGCCATGAAGACGTCCAAGGCGGCGTGGAAGATTGTTGTCGGGCATCACACGATGAGGAGCGTCAGCATTCATCGAGACACGCCCGACATCCTGCAACAGCTCCTTCCCGTCCTCAAGGTAACCCAAAATGCCGCCTTTAGTGTTCTTGTTTACAGTAATGATCATACTGAACCTTTGATCAGGCCAATGGAGCTGATCTGTACGTCAATGGCCATGACCACTGCCTCGAGCACATCAGCAGCAGGGACAGGTTTGGATTGCTGCTACAACATGAACTACATATTTAGTAATCTAATCTAATGGCTTGTCCTGATTGCTGCAACAGTCCGCTGCAGTACCTGACGAGCGGCGCCGGCTCCAAGGCGTGGCGGGGCGTCTTCAACCCCACCGCGGACGAGCTCAAGTTCTTCTATGACGGGCAGGGCTTCATGTCGCTGCAGCTGACCGCGAAGGACGCGCGCGTGGCCTTCTACGATGTGTTCGGACGCGTCCTCTACCGTTGGAGCGCGACCAAACAGGTGCGAGGTGCAATGTAAGAAGAAGAAGAGGAGGAGAGAGGAAGTGAATTGTTGAGATTATTAATTATTTTATTCTATAGAATTAGCATCAATTTAATCCCAACATTAGAAACTTATATTTTTTTTATAGTACCAATAATATCAATATTTTTTTTAATTGTTGAGATGATTAATTAGTATATGACTACTATATGGCGTGGAAAATGAGGAATTATTTTTTTAAGGGCGTTTTGTACGAAAAAGTTGGAACTTTCCTAATCTAAACGTTTAAAATGTTTTAATTTGGCTTTATGGGTATTTTGTTTGATTTATCATTTGTCAATGGATCATGGATGACATGGTACAACTTTTAAATCTGAAAACATATTAAATATTAATATATTTATCATTTTATTTTATGCTATTCTTTAGAATCAATAAAAGTTTAATATCTAAAACAATAGTAATATTTAGATATAATTCCTAAAATAGTAAGCTTGTAAGTATTATATTTAATTAATTATGTGAGAGGTTACAATTATATTAATTTTAAAAAATAATGTTGTTAAATATAAAAAATGACTATATCTGCAACTGAAATTTTGACTTTTTTATAATATTTATTTATACGTATTAGTATTTTTATGTTAGCACTCATGTTTTAAAATCTAAAAAAGAATCGCTGTTGCCATCTTTCTTGGACATCTTCGGATCATTTTAGACTGGACGATATCGAGATAGCATAAGGCAAGATTTGGACGTTATTTTGCTTGCATAGGAACATTATGTTTAAATGAACAATAAGAAAATTGTGGGGAAGTCGGAAGATAAAAAGGTTTGTTGATATATTTATATATATATATATATATATATATATATATAAATATTTACCGTATATTTAACATCCTACTGTTGTTACGAGAAGTAGTATGATGCTACTTATTTAAGTAGGTAGCATATATATATATATATATATATATATATATATTATGAACACAAAATATTTATTTAATTATGTTGTGTAGGATTGTTCTCGGAAGTTGCGAAAATAAAATAATCGTCCAAGATCGCACTGCTCCATCACAACGAGGTTATTAATTTATCCTTTGTATTTTTATCATATTTTAATTTTATCATAAAAGAAACAAATATAATAATATATAATTAACAACACTTACCAAATCAAATTCTTTGATGACAACTTTTAGACGATTTTAACCTTCAATTTCATTGCAACACTTACCAAATTTATACGAATCAATGAATTATAGGACGATGTCACCCAACGTCTGGTTCACATGTGTAATTTGTAATTCATGGATATTATTACTTGAAAAACTAATTTATATGTAGAAATCAATGTTATCAGATATTGCACTGATCATTGTATCAGTCGTGTTAGATCGAATCAAACATTATTATAATAATATTATTTATAACATTTAAGAAAACAATATAACTAATTATTATAAAAAAAGTATTTAAATTAAATAACTTTTTAATAATAAAATATTATTTCTTTAATCATTATCTGTATTATAAACAATGCTATTGTTTAGGATAAGATTAAGCATATTCTTTTTTAAAAATAACAATAAGCATTTTTTTCCTTTAACTTTAATTTTCATATTTTCTCTCTACAGTTAATCTTCCACTCTTTTATTTCCTTTTTTTTCTTTCCTTCTCTCATTTTTTCCCTTTTGCTGGCCCATCTTCTTTCTTTCTTTTTCCTCCTTTTTTATTTTATTTATTTTGCACTATGAACTTTTTTTCTATTTGTTATATTTTCCTCTTTCTTCCTATGTATGTTTCTACTTTTTTTTTCATTTTAGTTGCGTTCATTAATATCATCGATAATTAGACATTACTTCATAATTTATATTATCTTAAAAATATTATCACTTATTAAATTGATAATAATATATATTATTTTGTTTAACGTGCATAGATAATGAACCTTGTAATATCTTACCGTATTTAGTATATAAAAAAGGTTAGTATATATAGTATAGATTATTTTGTTTAACATGCATAGATAATGAGCCTTGTAATCTCTTACTTTATTTACTATATAAAAAGTTAATAAATAATGTACATTTTTTTATCAAAAAAAACTTTAAGTAAAATAATTAAGTTTGCAAATTTATATAAATTTAACTTGAATTTTATAAATCCAAATCCTAAACATATATCATAAACTCATAAAATTTATTCAGCAACTAAAAAAAATTATAAAATAAGTATTATATTTTTTATAAATAGTAATATATTAATATTCATTATTTTAAATTACTATTATATTACAATAATTCACAATAAAATAGTTATTATTTCTAATTATTATAATCTATCATAATTATTTAATCATATTAACATTAAAATTAGTTGAAATAATAATAATCTGTTTAGTAATAATAAATATTAGTGCAGCAATTAATAATCATTATAATAACAATAAATATTATAATTATTATTAATTAAATTAATTTTATTTATTTGAATACAATTTTAAATGATGAATATAATAAAATATATTTAGCAAATTGCAACCCCAATAGTAATTTAGATAGCCATTTTTCCTATCAATAATATTCACTTCACAACCTATATTTTATAAATGAGATATTTTTATTATATAAACAATATCAAACATATATTATATATTTTGATATAATTATTTAAATCTTATAAAATATTTGTTAATATTTATTCGATTGATGAACACAGCTGATTTGTTCTGATCATCCACTATATCTTTATTGGACTATTCTAATTCAAGTAATTCATTGTTAAACAAAAATTTGATATAGTGAATGTATAATCATTTTAGAAAGTATATTTAATATTACCGGGTAGGGTGTAAATAAAAAAATGGAAAATCTAAAACATATATTTTTTTTATCTTTAAAGTTATCTTTCATTTTTCATATCACGCTTTGTTTTTCTCATTACAAGAATGCCGGTGATAATGATTCGTCGTTACATAAAGTATTACAAAGATTGACGATATAATCGCACAAGTTCCACGGTTGAAACTAGAATTTGGAAAAAAATATTAAATGATATATTATATAATATTTGTACTGGCAGGAGTGGGGGTGCATATACACATTGGTGACCACAAATCTATTATTTAATGCGTGCATGTTGCATGGTTTGTCGATGGCGATGGCACGTATTTTATGCTCTCTCTCTCTCTCTCTCTCTCTCTCTCTCTCTCTCTCTCT
>LTAE01007602.1:11562-22411 GCA_001647135.1 Pontederia paniculata
ATATATATATATATATATATATATATATATATAGCTAAACTTTTAGGGGTCATTTGGATGTAAAAACTTAAGTTTTTAACAATTTTCGAGAATTAATTCATTAGACAGATAAATTTTAATGTGGTATTTAGATGAAAAGTGTAATAATGAAGAATTAAAAAATTGACTCGATGTTTTAATGTTTGGATAAAATTTAAGAATTTAAAATTATTTTATTTGATTAAATGAGAAAGAAATAAATTTATTTTGTAAAATATTAAAATAGTTTATTATTATTTAAAAATCATTTAAAATATAAAAAAAGTTAATTTAGTGAGTTGAACATAAGATTAATTTATTAAGAATATGAATTAGGGTTATTAAAATTATGAATTTTATAATAATAATAATAATAATAATAATAATAATAATAATAATAATAATAATAATAATAATAATTTATTATTTAAAATTATTAACGTAATGCAATAAACATTGAAACATATTCATATAATAATTAATAATGCCAAATTAAACTTATATATAAAGTTTTTTGTAGTTAATAATATAAATTACATTAATATTTTGAAATCATATTAAATTATTATAAATATAAAAAAATATAATTTTAATATGAATAATAATAAATTATGTTATAACATGAGTATTAACTAATCTATTATATATGAGTATTAACAAATTATAGAAATTATAATATGATAGCATTAGAATATATAAATAAAAGCTACTTATTATTAAATTATTATCATCATTTATAAATATATAATGAATAATATGATTATATATACTAATACTAAAATAATAAGAATATAGGCCTTAAAATAGGTGAACCTGCTACTTTAGGCCTATGCAAGAAGATAAAAAAAAGATAAAAGGAAAAAAAATAAGCAAGGTGAGTTCTGCTCTCCAGCGAAAATCAACAAGTTCTTATTGGCAGCAAAAGATTTTTTCGTTGAACTGACGAGAATCATAAGCGTTGATTTGAATCATGATTCCGATATTTTTTTTTATATTTGACAGAATTAATAGGAACTATGGCTGGTTCATGTTCAAATTGGGCCTTACGTAATGTTTGAGACAAGAATAAAGAAAATAAAAATCAACAAAAAAATAAATTTCTTATGAACAAAATAAGGCCCCATTTGAATAATTTGTAATTTATTTCAGTAATTTGAAAAACTATAGTAAGTAACTTTTTAAAAAGGTGCTACTAAGTTTTTTTTTCATCATAAAAATAAGGTATAGGATGTTTTGCAAATACTTCAGTATTTTAGTAGGATGCAAACAGTTACTATGATGGTAGGAAAGGACACAAACAAAATAGAGATAAAACATAGGTTGTACCAAATAATATATTTACAATATTTTTAATAGAAAATATTATTTTTTTCATCTGTTAAAAATTATTGTCAAACAGTCTTTTATAAAATAATTCGTCATAAAAAAATATTGTGACGTATTAACTTAATACTTTAAAATTACATGATATCCAAATAGTCCCTAATAATGAGATATTCTTATGATGATATTCTAATTGTGTGTTTGGATGGATTAATTGGTATTGCAACACTTAAAAAAAATATAGTGATTGATCCAAGTGAGAAACAAATAAATTTAATATTTTATTATATATTTTTATGAAATATAATTAGGGCTTCATAGAAAGCATTAATTATAAATAATATAATTTTAATTGAAAGACTAGTGAATATTTATCGACATTCTATTTCTAATATATATTATTAACGAATAATTATTTAAATACTTATTTATTAATAATTAAGAAATTATATTTATATATTGTTCATCTATAATGTCACACTTTGTGCAAACTTTATAAGATGTTAAAAATTTAATTAATTATACTTAATCATATAACTATGAATATAAAATAATTTAATAAAGCAAGTTAAAAAAGATTGGTGGTACAAAACAATTAGATAGTGTTTGATTAAAATGAGAAAAAAATTAATATTTTATTTATATTTTTTATTAAATATAATTAGCGATTACATAAAGTATTAATTGTAATTCATTAATGTAATTCTAATTATTGAATTAAATAATGATGTAAACTGTTAGCACTAAAATTAATTATACAAAATAACATACAATTAGTCTTTGGTTTATATTTAATAAAATATTAACAATAAATAATTATGATATTATATTAATTTAACTAATACTTGCAAAGAATAATTAATGTTTATCACTATTTTTAATTATATAATTATTACTTAATAACTAATTAAATATTAAATATTAAATACTAATATTTATGAAATCATATTTATTTATTATTCATCTGTAATGTCTCACTTTTTTTGTAAAATTTATAAAATTATGAAAAATTAATAATTATAATTATTAGTATATTTATGAATATGAAATAATTTAATAAAGCGTGTTTTGTGCAAAATTGGTGGAACAAAAAAAATTTTTTGTCATTAGCAAGAACATTTTGTTCTTGTGTAAATAATTAAAATAATTAATTTCATCAACTTTAAGGTGATTTTATAATTTGATAGAAGTAAATTTTCTTGAGGTGTTTGAATGCAAAAGATAGAATAAAAAAAATTATTCACCTATTATTCTCATACCAAATAGGTCCTTAGGATCTCTCATTCAACTATTTTACCTATTTTATAAATTTTGAAATTTTCAATCATTATAATTTTTATAAAAGTTTACATGTTTAATGATTATTTAAACTTTTCAAATCTGTAACATCAATATTTGATGTAACGCTGATTATTGACTTTCAAATTACATATTTATATGAAGAGTTATCATTATATTTTTTTATTTGCAAAATTATTTATTCTTTTTCAAATTTATCTTTACTTTTCCATTCAAACTCATTTTCATTTTTAATTTTTACTATATATATATATAGAGAGAGAAAGAGGTTAGGCAAGGTGTGCATACACACTCATAAAGAGTGGGGTTCACCTCATTTTTTAAAATATAATATCTCATTCTTTATGATAAAGAAGTGTGTGTGCACTTTGCAGCTAAAATATAATGTCACATCAAATGGTATATATATATAGAGAGAGAGAGTGAGAGAGAGATATTTTGGGTCATATTTATCTTTTTTTCTGAATTGTCATGATTTTTTTTCTGGCAATTAAAAAGTGACACTCATTTGATGTGTCATTAATATAATATTTTGTCCAATTCTAATTAATTCCATTTCTGATTTTATACATATAATTGAATCGGCTTAAGTATCAGTTCGTGATTAACCGATCCAATTTTATTAATATTAGTAGAGATCACAACTTGCGCCACTCAATATTCAAATAGATTCAATATTAATTTGACTTATTAAGTCAAGTAGGATTTTATTTCTTTAATTTTGATTTCATATTATTATTATTTAGCTGTTACTAAGAGTAAAAGTAATACTGGATCGGATGATTTTTAATATATATATAAATCACCCTTTTTCTGGTGTTTTTTTAATTAAAAAGTTTTATCGATGTTTTTGAGTGATTTTTTAGGAGCCCTATATTTTATAAATTTATATTATGAGATATTAAGAGATATTTTTATTATATAAATAATATCAAGCATATATTATATATTTTACTATAATTATTTAAATCTTATAAAATATTTGTTAATATCTATCACAAAACTTTTAATTAAGTAAAAGTGTTCACAGTATTTATTATATAGAAGTTAGTTATGTAAGTTTTCATTTGTCTCCTCGCGTGATCGTTTTTTTTTTTAAATTGCCTATGCTTTTCGGACCTTGAAAAATTTTAAAAATTTATGTGGAGTCGAGTCGAGTTTTAGATTTTCCATTTTCTATTTACACCCTAGCCGGTAATATTAAATAAACTTTCTAAAATGATTAATACCTTCACTATATCATTTTTTTTTGTTTAAAAATGAATGACGAGTTAGAAATTAGAATAGTCCAATAAAAATATAGTGGATGATCAGAAGAAATCAGCCGTGTGCATCGATCAAACTTCTTAATTTAATTTACTATTTGGATATTTAATATTATCGGATTACATGGATATAGATAAACGTAAAACTTATATATTAATTTACCTTTAAAATTCTTTCATTTTTCATCACACACTTTGTTTTTCTCATTACAAGAATGCCGGTGATAATGCTTCGTCCTTACATAAATATTACAAAGATTGATGATACAATCAAGTTCCATGGTTGAAACTAGAATTTGGAAAAAGTATTAAATTATATATTATATAATATTTGTACTGGCAGGAGTGGGGGTGCATATGCACATTGGTGACCACAAATCTATTATTTAATGCGTGCATGTTGCATACGTGTTAATGCGTGCATGTTGCATGGATTGTCGATGGCGATGGCACGTATTTTATTCTCTCTCTCATTCACTCACTCACGTATTTAATGCTCTCTCTCTCTCTCTCTCTCTCTCTCTCTCTCAAACCCATGCCGATGCCAGGTATTTTATGCTACCCCAACTAACCCAACCTCTCTCTTACTCTCTCTCTCACTCATGTATTTAATGCTCTCTCTCTCTCTCTCTCTCTCTCTCTCTCTCTCTCTCTCTCTCTCTCCCTCCACGCAGAAAGTAACGGTTTATTCTCTCTCTCGACACCAAGTACCAACACAAGAGTTCTATTTTCGGCAAGCATACATCAATCAATCAAAAGCTCAAAAATGACTGTGGGCCAGAGTACCCTGAGACGTGATGCACAAGGAAACTATTGGTTCCAAGAAAATAAAAGAACCCAATGACAATTTCATTCAATAATCAGTTAATAATTATAAAAATATTTTTTATACTTATTTGTTTAGTAAAATAAAAAATTTGATAAGTAAAAATAAAATAATAGCAAATAACTTTTAATATATTTTTTTATATAGCAAAGATAAGGAAAAAAATAATATTTTACAATATTTTAAGTATATATATTATAATTAAACTTTTTAGGTGTCTTACGAATTGAGATTAAGTGAAAAAATATGAAGTTATTTTTTAAATAATTTGAATAGAATTTTAATTTTTTAAAACCATCTTAAAAAATATGAAACTACTATTTTTAATTTATTAAAATAGATTGAATCTATTTCTAAGGATTCAAAAAATTGCTAACTTTCTCTTTTTTTTTATTTTTTAATTATAATACTACATTAGCGTAATAACTATTAATTAGTTATTTTGTGTAATTGAATAATTATTTAAGCTTATAAATTAATTATGTACGCAAAATACCATACTATATAATATTATCAATTAATTAATAAATTATAAATAATGATTAATTACTATATTCTTGTAAGTAATAATTAATAATATGTTATTTCACTACGCTATTTTTATTATTTAAGATTATTAATGTAATGTAATAAAACATTGAAACATATTCACAAAATAATTAATAATGTCAAATTAAACTTATCTATAAAGTTTTATAATAATTAATAATATAAATTATATTAATATTTGAAAATAATATTAAATTATTATAATTATAAATTTGCAATTTTAATATGAATAATAATCAATTACGTTCTAATATGAATGCTAACTAATCTATTATATATAAATATTAACAAATTGTAGAAATTATAATGTGATATAATTAGAATATATAAATAAAAGTCACTTCTTGAATTATTATTATGATTTATTAATATATAATAAATAATATAATTATATAAACTAATACTAAAATAATAAGCATATAGACCTAAAAATATGTGGACTTACTTTTATGCCTATGCAAGAAGATAAATAAAAGTGAAGTTAGTTCTTCTCTCCACAGAAAACTAACAAGCTTCTGCTCCTAAAAGTGAAGTGAGTTCTACTCTTCAACGAGAATCAACGAGTTTTTGCTAGGAGCAAAAACTTTTTTGGTTGAACCAATGAGAAGTATAAACGTTAATCAAAATCATGATTCTCGTCATTATTATATTTTTTTGTCATGTTTGATAGAACTATTGAGAACTAACATTGATTTTAGCCCTAGTTCTCATGTCCTACGCCCTTAGATTATGTTTGAGACAAGAATAAAGAGAATAAAAATTAATAAAAAATAATTTTTTTTGTGAAAAGAATAAGGGACCCTTTGGATATTTTGTAATGTATTTCAATGTTTTGAAAAACTGTAGTAAGTCACTTTTTAAAAGGTGCATTAGTAAGTCTTTTTTCAACATAAAAATAAGGTATAGGACGTTTGGCAAATACTTCGTAATTTTAGTCGGCTGCAGACGTTTACTATGATGGTAGGAAAGGACACAAACAAACCACAGACAAAACAAAGGTCATACCAAATAATTTATTTACAATTTTTTCAATAGAAAATGTCATTTTTTCATATGTTACAAATTATTGTCAAACAATCCTTTGTAAAATAATCTCATCGTCAGAGAATATTATGATGTATTAACTTAATATTTTAGAATTACATGATATTCAAACATATCTTAAGAGTGAGATATTTTTGTGATAATGTTCTAATTATGTGTTTGGATGGATTAATTGGTATTGTAACAATTAAAATTTTATAGTGTTTGATTAAAGTGAGAAAAAATAAATTTAATATTTTATTATATGTTTCTATTAAATATAATTAGGGATTCATAGAAAGTGTTAGTTATAATTAATTAATAAAATTCAAATTATTGAAAGACTAGTTAATATTTATCGACATTCTATTTTTAATAATATATTATTACCAAATAATTGTTTAAATACTTAATTATTAATAATTACAAAATATTTATTTATTATTCATCTATAATGCCACACTTTTGTGCAAAATTTAAAAGATGCTAAAAACTTATTTAATTATAATTAATCATATAATTATGAATATTAATAATGCAAGTTAAAAAAGATTGGTGGCACAAAACAATTAGATAGTGCTTGATTAAAATGAGAAAAAAATAATATTTTATTTACATTTTTATTGAATATAATTAGGTATTACATCAGGTTGTAATTATATTCATTAATGCAATTCTAATTATGAAATTAGATAATAATATAAACTATTAGCAGTAAAACTAATTATACAAATTAGCATATAATTAGTCTTTGGTTTATTTATACTAATTAACTAATACTTGAAAAGACTAATTAATATTTATAATAAAATATTAACTACTAAATAATTATGATATTATATTAATTAACTAATAGTTGAAAAGACCATCATTCTATTTTTAATTATATATTATTACTTAGTAATTAATTAAATATTATGTATTAATATTTATGAAATCATATTTATTTATTTTTCATCTATAATGTCTCACTTTTTTGCAAAATTTACAAAACACCAAAAACTTAATTAATTGTAATTAAAAGTATATTTATGAATATAAAATGATCTAATAAAGCATGTTTTGTGCAAAATTGGTGGCACAAAAAAATATTCTTGCCATTAGCAAGAACATTTTGTTCTTGTGTAAAGAATTAAAATAAGTGATTTCATCAACTTTAAGGTGATTTATAATTTTATAGAAGCAAATTGTTCTTGGGGGTGTTTGGATGCAAAAATTAGAATAAGAAAATTATTCTCCTATTATTCTCATACCAAATAGGTCTTTAGGATCTCTCATTCAACTATTTTATCTAGGAATTTATAATTTTTTTAATTTTTCAATTATTATAATGTTTATAAAGTTTACATGTTTAATGAATAATTTAAACTTTTCAAATCTATAACATTAATATTTGATTCAACATTAATATTGACTTTCATCATATTTTTTTATTTACAAAATTCTTTATTTTTTTTTTCAAATTTATCTTTACTTTTCCATCTGAGATAATTTTCGCTTTTAATTTTTACTATATATATATATATATATATATTAATTTTATGATCAAGAGATATTTTGAGTCATATTATCTTTTTTCTTATTTTTTATTAAATTATTTTCATGGAAATTAAAAAGTTAGAGTCATTTGATGCATATGTTCAAACATCTCAAAATGATCTTCTAGAACTTTCAAATCCGGGGAGTCGACCATGGATCTCGACACGAGAATGAACGAGCCGAAGTGTTCACTTTTTCTCCTTCTTCTTCTTCTTCTTCTTCTTCTTCTTATTATTATTATTATTATTATTATTATTATTATTATTATTATTATTATTATTATTATTATTATTATTATTATTATTATTATTATTATTATTTAAAATTCATGTTAATTACCTTTCCTATTACACATATTCTTTATGTTCCAAAAAGTATTATATATTTAGCGGTAGTACAATGTATATAAAGCAGGGTTTTTTTATGATATCTCTCTTTTAAGTATTTGTCTAGGAATTTTGTAATTTTTCAAAAATTTTGAGTTATTATGATTCTTATAAAAAATGTTAACAGTTAATGTTTATTTAAACTTTCTAAATCCATGACATTAATATTTGATTTAATATTAATTATTGACATTTCAAATTACCACATAAATATAAAATTATTATATTATTTCATTTCTTTCCATGTGAAAGGATCAAGTTTATCTTTACTTTTTCCTTTCAAGTTCATTTTGATTTTTAAATTTTACTAAGAAAACATAATTTCATTATTACTTATTATTTTACTATATATATTCTATTCTAATCTATAGATGTATATATATAAAAAACTAGGCTTTTAGAATCTCTCTCCTTCGAATATTTAAATTATTATAACTCTTATAAAAGTTTTAATGTTTAATGTTTATTTAAACTTTCCAAATGCCATTATATTAATGTTTGATTTAACATTAATTATTGACTTTCAAAAAACGCTATCTATTTAATAATAATATAAAGAGCTTTTTAATTATTGACTTTTCAAAACGCTAAAAACTTAATTAATTGTAATTAAAAGTATATTTATGAATATAAAATGATCTAATAAAGCATGTTTTGTGCAAAATTGGTATTAGCAAGAACATTTTGTTCTTGTGTAAATAATTAAAATAAGTGATTTCATCAACTTTAAGGTTGTTTATAATTTTATAGAAGCAAATTGTTCTTGGGGTGTTTGGATGCAAAAGTTAGAATAAGAAAATTATTCTCCTATTATTCTCATACCAAATAGGTCCTTAGGATCTCTCATTCAACTATTTTATCTAGGAATTTATATTTTTTTTAATTTTTCACTTATTATATTTTTTTATAAAGTTTACATGTTTAATGAATAATTTAAACTTTTCAAATCTATAACATTAATATTTGATTCAACATTAATATTGACTTTTCAAATTATCATATAAGTATGAAGAGATCTCATCATATTTTTTTATTTACAAAATTCTTTATTCTTTTTTTCAAATTTATCTTTACTTTTCCATCTGAGCTCATTTTCGTTTTTAATTTTTACTATATATATATATATATATATATATATTAATTTTATGATCAAGAGATATTTTGAGTCATATCATCTTTTTTCTTATTTTTTTATTAAATTATTTTCATGGCAATTAAAAAGTCACATATGCATATGTTCAAAGATCTCAAAATGATCTTTTAGAACTTTCAAATCCGGGGAGTCGACCACGGATCTCGACACGAGAATGAACGAGCCGAAGTGTTCACTTTTTCTCCTTCTTCTTCNTTATTATTATTATTATTATTATTATTATTATTATTATTATTATTATTATTATTATTATTATTATTATTATTTAAAATTCATGTTAATTACCTTTCCTATTACACATATTCTTTATGTTCCAAAAAGTATTATATATTTAGCGGTAGTACAATGTATATAAAGCAGGGTTTTTTTATGATATCTCTCTTTTAAGTATTTGTCTAGGAATTTTGTAATTTTTCAAAAATTTTGAGTTATTATGATTCTTATAAAAAATGTTAACAGTTAATGTTTATTTAAACTTTCTAAATCCATGACATTAATATTTGATTTAATATTAATTATTGACATTTCAAATTACCACATAAATATAAAATTATTATATTATTTCATTTCTTTCCATGTGAAAGGATCAAGTTTATCTTTACTTTTTCCTTTCAAGTTCATTTTGATTTTTAAATTTTACTAAGAAAACATAATTTCATTATTACTTATTATTTTACTATATATATTCTATTCTAATCTATAGATGTATATATATAAAAAACTAGGCTTTTAGAATCTCTCTCCTTCGAATATTTAAATTATTATAACTCTTATAAAAGTTTTAATGTTTAATGTTTATTTAAACTTTCCAAATGCCATTATATTAATGTTTGATTTAACATTAATTATTGACTTTCAAAAAACGCTATCTATTTAATAATAATATAAAGAGCTTTTTAATTATTGACTTTTCAAAACGCTAAAAACTTAATTAATTGTAATTAAAAGTATATTTATGAATATAAAATGATCTAATAAAGCATGTTTTGTGCAAAATTGGTATTAGCAAGAACATTTTGTTCTTGTGTAAATAATTAAAATAAGTGATTTCATCAACTTTAAGGTTGTTTATAATTTTATAGAAGCAAATTGTTCTTGGGGTGTTTGGATGCAAAAGTTAGAATAAGAAAATTATTCTCCTATTATTCTCATACCAAATAGGTCCTTAGGATCTCTCATTCAACTATTTTATCTAGGAATTTATATTTTTTTTAATTTTTCACTTATTATATTTTTTTATAAAGTTTACATGTTTAATGAATAATTTAAACTTTTCAAATCTATAACATTAATATTTGATTCAACATTAATATTGACTTTTCAAATTATCATATAAGTATGAAGAGATCTCATCATATTTTTTTATTTACAAAATTCTTTATTCTTTTTTTCAAATTTATCTTTACTTTTCCATCTGAGCTCATTTTCGTTTTTAATTTTTACTATATATATATATATATATATATAT